>OX243828.1:29277335-29444835 GCA_945859605.1 Lumbricus rubellus | reverse complement strand
CACACAAAACCACCCTCACAAAACCACCCATACAAAACCACCCATACAAAACCACACACACACAAAACCACCCATACAAAAACCACACACACAAAGCCACCCATACAAAACCACCCATACAAAACCACCACCCACAAAACCACCCTCACAAAACCACTTACACAAAACCGAGCACACAAGCGCGCATATGAGAACCGCGAACAATCATAAAGTCTGCGCATTGATAGACACATGCAAATAATCGCTTTTCTTGTCCTTTTCAGCACTTCAATTGTTCCGCAACCAACTTTTAATGCTGAAAGACGTAGGCTATTACCAAATTTTTTACTGCCCGTCACATATATGGGACGCTTAGCACAAATTAACTAGCCTAGTTAGCTAAACCAGTAAGCGAGAGCGACATACGTCTGTTGGTTGCAACGGACTGCGGCTCAAGCCCCGGACTGAGAGTTGACATTCAGAGATTTAGATATCTCGGGCTAGCACGTGTTGGACGCAGGGGCGCAAACTGCTGCGAAGCGACATTGGGTAAGTTGTTTACCTATCATTGTCTGTGGGGAAGGCAACGGGAAACCACCTGACTCGTCTCATCCCCCGGGTGGCGAAAGCCATGGAACCTGTCTACGCGTTAGTTCACCGTGGTTTTCTTGTCAAGAAGTAATCAAAATCATCATCATCATCATCATCATCATCATCATCATCATCATCATAATCATCATCATCATCTTCTTCTTCTTCATCATCAATTCATCATCATCATCATCATCATCATCATCATCATCATCATCATCATCATCATCATCATCATCATCATCATCATCATCATCATCATCATCTTCATCTTCATAATCAGGCGCAAATGGATTTGGCTCAATATGAACTCCAATAAATGGCGTCAGTAGACTAATTCATGTTTTTCGCTCTGGAGCTCTAGAATCTGTGCGTTAGTTCACCATGGTTTTCTTGTCAACAAGGAATCGATGCTAATTATAGCTATTAGCTTTGTATTTGTTTAGCTCTCTTGAAATGAGCTACTGCCATCAGATTCAGCCATTTCCTCAATTTCTTCTCCTCTTCAATTTAGACAAACCAATTAAATCGGACAATTACAGCAAATATTATATCAGACAATGTCTGTCTAAATCAAAAGTTAGATCTTCACATCTATTAGAACTTATTTGAAATTGGTCGCTGGCTGAGTATTAAATATTTATTTTATTTATTTAGTTTTTGCAGAAATGAAAAACGGAATAAAACGATGGAAAAAACGACGTTTTGTGGAAGCGAATAAAAAACCAAAAAACGTTAAAAAAAACTATGGTTTTTAGTCGTATACGAGTCATTATCACGGCAAAAGTCCTTCTATCGAGAACAGGACATTATTATGACACTGTGATCAAACACAAACTTATCTCACCGTCCAGAACGATTTAGATCGTTTGACTATCAGAGCTGTTTCTCGCCCTCTTACTAATAATGCTACCCCTACTGATGCCTACCCAGGGTATGGAATGGGATTTCCACTATCTATTCGCCTTATACCTAATGTTTGCTCAGATAGGCCTATACCTTTTATCGCAGTCCTAAACCGTCCTTTTCATCAGAATGTCGGTCAGTAGCGTTTTTGAGTAGTGGCCTGAAGGGCGCTATATAAATCTTCAGAATGAATAATGAATCTCATCAATGATCGTGCTTGGATAACTAGAGAAGACGCCATACACGACATCTAGCAACCACGCAGAGCTAAACCAATCCAGAGCTGATAGTAGACCCATAGTTGTGGCGATAGTATAATTGTAGTACCAGCAGCAGTCGTAGTTAGTAGTAGTAGTAGTAGTTACATTGTTGAAGGAGATGAAGATGATGATGGTTCTCTGCCCGAAGGCAGGTTCATTGGCTTTACGCCCCTGGGGATGAGATGAGTGAGGTGGTTTCCCGTTGCCTTCCCCACGGACAATGATGGGTAAGCAACTTGCCCAAGGTCGCTCCGCAGAAGCTTGCGCCTCTGCGCACGGCCGACTAAATTAATTTAGTAATTTAGTCGGCCGTGCTCTGTGTCCCACACGTACTAGCCTGAGATATCGAAATCTCTGAATGTCAACTCCCAGCCCGGGGCTTGAACCGCAGTCCGTTGTATCCAACAGACGAATGCCGTTCGCGCTTACCGGTGTAGCTAACTAGGCTAGTTGAAAGAGAGGGAGAGGCTTAAGGAGGGATAGAAGGAGATGATGGGACAAGTAGTTAACCTGCCATTTCAACGACGACAAAGAAAACGTGCCGCATGTTCGATATTTTGTTTTAACTAATGCAACACGTTCTGACAAATTAATAGAAACACTTTTTAATTGCCAAAAATTGCAAATCTGCTACAAAGAGACACTGTATCAGGCACCAAAAAACAAGTAGCTGACAAAACACAGCACTTGCAAATATATAAAATAATTACGCACAAACAAAAAATGTCAAGTTGTGGGACATAATTGTCACAACTAACACACTACTAACACACAACATATCATGCATAGGCTATTTATTTATACATTTCACGCACATATTTTGCAACTTTAAGCTTACAACTTTAAATACCAATCACAACAGATGGGTAACATTGCTGTACATTAAAATATCTAAATATCACAAAACTGAGTAGAAATTTGACTATTGATAATAGTTATATATAGCAACGTGTATGCCACTTGACAAGACATGATGTGCATTAGGGCTTCGGACAAAAGTCATTGCTATACATGACACAAAAACCTAAAGGTCTTAAATATAACGCGGACATACATTACAAATTGAAGTTCGTTTTGTAGAATCGGATTAAACAAGTGCAAAAGAGAAAAATAAACAGACATAACGAATAAATAGAAAGACAAATTGAACGTTCGTTGTGTGAGATTTATATATTTTGTCGCATCTGTTGTTGTGGCATGTAGAACAAGTGGCGCATGGTTTATGATATTGAGCTGATGGCTGCTGCGTCAACACTCGACACCGAATCATCGTCGGCGTTACTCGGCTGAGAGAACTTGGAACGCACTGAGCCGAAGTCGTTGAACGAAGGTCCGAACTTTGAACGCGTTGCGAGGTTGGCTTGGCGAGAGAAGTCCCTCTCTTCCTGGCGTCTACGGATGTGACGGACTGCCAGCGCAATGCCGATTGCGACGAGAGCAGTTACAAGGACGGCCATTGCAGCAACAAGACCGATCATCCACGAACTCGACCCATCCGCCGAATGCGAAACACTTTGTCCAGTCTGGTCAGCGAGCAGAGGAGCTGGAGCTGTAAGAAGGCAACAATGTTATTCAGGCTTTACATTGGTCATCTTTGGTTCAACTTCATAATAATTCTTGGGAAGCGAGGGATCGAACCGAAAAACTGTGAGTTGCAATAGGCCTAAAAATGACCCGATAGATATATCCGATGTAAGAATAGACCTCATATTTTTAAATGTTGCAGTAATTCTTTAGACTGTGAACAGTGGTAGCTATGGTTGTAGCTAGTAGTCATACGCTGTAGTTGTTATTGTTGCTATTGCCGCTGCTTTTTCTACGTTGGCACATGTCGACTCTCTGCCTTTCCATTATGTTGCATGATTTCGCCAAAGGGTGATTTTCGACTAAGGTTCCAAATAAATTTCAGGTTAGATATCTATATTTATATATATATATCTACACCACGATCATGATAACCGAATTACTAGAAATGATAGCATTCTAGGACATCGCTTTTCTGTAAAAAGACACTCGCCAATAAAGCTACTATATCCACTAGTTAGAATTATTTTAGTAGGCTTGTTATAGGCTACGAGCGTGTACCTACCAACAACTTGTCCATTATTCGTTATGCAGTAATAACTTCCGTAGACATTTATGCAGCTAGCATCAGAAGAACAAGGCGTTGACTTGCATTCGTTGATATCTGTAAGAACCAACGAAATAATTGTTTTACAATAATTACCAACGCATTCTATTTCAAAATAGTTGATTCGCTTGTACATCTGGTTATAGTGGACAAACAAATATTTATACCTGTCTAAGTAGCCTAACCATTGAAGAACATTACAGCGAATCATTACGTCTAACCAAAACCGACAAAGATTAGGCAAGTCAGCGTAATTTGTGGAATCAAAGAAATTTGTTCACAAGAATATTCGAATAGAGTCAAAGTTAACCCCTTAAAGGCACTAACAATGTGTCGTAAAAGATTGCCAATAGGTCTATAGATATAAGTCGTTAACATTGCGCTATGAATTATCAACTTTTGCACATTAAGATCAGTTGACATTACGCCATAGATCTTAATGATATTTTCTTGAAGAACCTTCAATCGACTTTCAAGTCAATGCTGAACAACTTGTTTTTAGGCCGAGCACTTCATCAAAGCCGCATAAATAATCTGACAAGATCAACTGCTTAATGCTACAAATACGACACTTACCATCACAAGTTCTTCCATCCGGTGACAGTTCAAAGCCAGGTCTACACGAACATTTGAAACTTCCATCCGTGTTCTTGCAGATGTGCGAGCAACCACCGTTGTTTATAGCACACTCGTCCATATCTGCAATCACAATTCATCGACCTTTAAGAATATTATCTCAATTCAAGGTTCATCGTCCTTCACGGAAAGTAACAACTAGTTTATAGGCTAACCAAAACGATTATTATTATTTAGTCAGAGTATCACGGATTTCGTTGATCCACCGCTGGAGGAGACAATTATTTTAGGAACTGAATTGGTAACAATAATTCCTCGATTAGGTAATCCTGCGGTGGTTAGACCTACTGATTATGCTACTAAACAATACACGAATAAAACACACTATCACACAAAGATCGAATGATAATATTAATAATAATCTGCAGACGCATTTAAATTACCGATGCATTGAGTTCCGTTGACTGGTAGAACGTCACAATCGTCCAGAGGACAGAAACATTGGTAGCCTCCGAATTCTGTGTGTCTGCAGTACAGCTCTGCAACGCAAATCATCGAAGAAATTTTAATTTCAGCGAATCATAACAAGCTTTGAATTATTCCATTAAATCAAATCCAACAAATTCTGAAATTTCCATTAGGTTCCTCTGATCACCGTAGAAATGCTCTATGCGGATTCGGACAACATTTGAGAATTAAACTTGTCCAAAACACAGAATATGTCTTAACTTTTCTACATCAACAATAGTTTATTCATCTCGAGTTTTTAAAATTCACTTACCCAGATTTGGTCGGCAAATTTCCTCCGAGATGGAATTGATGATGGTGTCAAGTCCTGTGCCGAAGTCCAAGGCCGTCCACCACTGATGGTATTCTAGGTGAGGATGCGAGGCAATCATCTTTAGTTCGTACTTGTTGATCTTGCTTGTCAAACCGATGGCATACATTGAGACTCCTGCCCGATGCGCAAGACTTGCTTCCGAAAGAGCCTGGCTGGCGTAGATGGTTGATGCACCTTCAGTGATCAGTATGGCCACATTCGGTACATCCGGTCGGTCACCGGAAGCTGTGGTGAACTGAGTCGTCCTCATGGCCTGCAGAGCAGCATAGATGTTGATCGAATTGCTGTTGATGTAAGGCAGGTTGACTATGGCGGTCTTCAGGGTCGTCTTGTTGTAGTAGGAGTTGAGTAGAATCTGATTGCTTGCACCGTCGGCGAACGTCACAACTCCGACTCTGGTGGCGGTGTCGCTAATCGGGAGCTCTTCGACAATTGCTGCAACATATGCGAGCATCTTCGCCCAGTTGTCGGAACCAGTGTAGGAAGAGCTGTCGAGTATGAAGACGAGATCCATGACTTTCTTTGAGCAATCACTCTGCGCTGATGTGATGCATGTACGGGCGACGAGCACGTCATCAAAAGAAATGAGAGATCTGAAGTCGTAGCTGAGGAAGTAGCTCTGGTCCAGCTGCTGAGGACGGGCAGATATGTCTCTCAGATCACCATAGATCACCTTCGATGTCACTCCCACGCTGAGGATGGATATTCCAGCCTGAGCGGCAAGGTTGGCTTCAGCCACAGCAGAAGGTTTGTTGTCATAGCCATCAGTGATGACAATTGCAACTTCTTCTACTCCCAGTCGTCGACCATGTTGCTGAGTGAACTGCGTCGTTCTCATTTCACGAAGTCCAGCCGCCAAGTCTGATGCAGCACCGTTCACAAATGGAATGCTCAAGATGGCTTGCTTCATCGCATCTTTACTATAAATAGCAAAACAAATATAAGTTTTTTCACACCTCCGAATAAAATTTAATAATCAGAAACATATTTGTTATATTAAATGGTTTATTATGTAACTACTTCAACTCTCTGCAAATTTAAATGGCAATGAAAAGCGAAATTCTGGGGAAAAGCCTGGATAATGGGTTCTGATGTTTTGTATTAGACAAAGAATGTCGACGTTTAGACATTGTTTGCTGATTATCATGATAAAGTCTTACCTGCTGTACGTGTTCAGATAGAAGATGCTTTCGGCTGTAGACGAGAATCTGACAACTCCGACCCGTGTCAGCTCTGGACTGATGTTCATCTTATCTACGATCGAAGCAACGAAGTTGAGAACGTTGGTCCAGTTGGCGCACGAAGAGCCACTGAGTTGGGTGCAGACGGTCGATGAACTGTCGAGCACGAACACTACATCGCTCTTCACCGACTGGCAAGCAGCTGAATCTGGACACAAGTTTCAAGAGAATACTT
The DNA here is from genome assembly GCA_945859605.1 of Lumbricus rubellus. Classification (NCBI taxonomy): domain Eukaryota; kingdom Metazoa; phylum Annelida; class Clitellata; order Crassiclitellata; family Lumbricidae; genus Lumbricus; species Lumbricus rubellus. The sequence goes on along the minus strand of OX243828.1, from coordinate 29,438,135 downwards.
TAAGTTTCTGCTTTTGCAGTAAATTGTCTAATGGATTCTAATGGAAAATTACCCCAAACTGTTTCAAATAGTTAGTACATGTAAGTTGAAACTTGGGTTAAAAAGAAACCAATAGAGACGATAGATATATATTAATTTAATTCGAAATTCTTCAACGTTATCGAATGTTCCACGGTTTAACATCAATGAATTTAGTGTATTGCAAATGCATGGAATGCTTACAAGGACATGAATAGTCGACTGGAGCCAGATGATAGCCTTCCTCGCAACTGCAGTAGTAGCTGTCGAAGGTATCCACACAGTATTGAGAACATTGTCCATTGTCGTATTCGCATTCGTTATCAAAGCATGAACCTGAAACATTGAAAACAATTACATTATTTCTTAATTATAGTCTGGAAATGAACTGCGCATGACATGGTATCCTACTTTCACTTTTAAAATGGCTCCTCTTTATGGAGAATCATTTAAAATCCACATCACGATATTGCATGTCCTGGTCAATATTTCGATTTTTAGCATATACATTTCAAAAACTGCGAAAAAGAAGAAAATGAAGAAGACGACGACGAAGAAGACCAGCTCTGTTCTGGTGCAAGGCTAGTTGTTTTTAAATGCACATCTGCAATGCTTTAAGCTTCGAAAAATGCCAATAAACTTAGTATGAAAACATGCACATTGAACTGCCCGCCTATACATACCAGCAGATTGTCCTTCTTGACCTCGTGGTCCAGCAACTCCAGTTGCTCCAGTTCTTCCCATAGGTCCTGGATTTCCTTGCAGACCCGTGGCTCCATTTTGTCCGATTGGACCAGTAGCTCCGGTCTGACCCACGCCTGCGAGAAAGACAAATAATTCACGATTTTAGGCGAGCACATTCTTTCGGAAAGATACAATTTTACAGCCACTCATCGAATATTTTATATATCAGCAATTCTTTCGTGCGAACTGGAAGTTCCATCTGGAAGAAACTAACGTTTACAAAAGTCTTTATTTGCACTAAACTCTATTTCTATGTCGGTGAGTCTATATTTTAATTTTAAAGTATAGTACCTGTTGCTCCAGTGGCTCCAGTTGATCCAATTGGTCCGGTAGAACCAGTTCTTCCCATTGGACCTTGTATTCCGGTGCCCCCAGTGCTTCCTTGCGAGCCCGAGATTCCTGTTGCTCCCATGGGTCCAGAAGCTCCGGTTGAGCCTGATGCACAGAAAATATACATTTATTATACGCTGTTGCCTTTTGAGGTCGTGGCTAATTGCAATCAAACCATAGCTATTATTGTAAGCTCAGCTCGGTTTGAACACATATGTATGTGTTCCAGTGCTTGAAGTGTCGAAAAAGCAGTAGCTGGACGCCTCTACCTTCCCAGCTTGTGTTGGTCTAAAAAGTGGCAAGATGGCGGCAGTCAGACTGCCGTCTAAATGCAGTCAGTTCTCATTTTAAGCCCATACCACTCTGTCTATATATTATTTACAAACGACTAATGAAATCGCATGAGGCTCAATTTCTCTTATTGCAAATGATAGAATTCTGTTTTTATTGTAGATTTGCTTACCAGTTCTTCCGATGCCAGTGGCTCCGGTGGCCCCAGTTGCTCCATTGACACCGGGCATTCCTGTGTATCCAGTTGAGCCAGTTCTTCCCATCACTCCACTCGCTCCAGTTGCTCCTGTGGCTCCTAATGGGCCAGTGCTTCCAGTCGCTCCGGTGGAACCCGTGTCACCTTTGAGTCCAGTGGCTCCAACCAATCCTGTGGATCCCTGAAGACCTGTTAACATAAACGGTCAGGTTCAGTAACTGAAGCTATTCTTGAATCTGTTGAATTTTCAATTCCTTATCGGCATAAGAGATCACTGGATAAAAATTTGCTTGCAAAATTGTGCAGTTTTAAGAAGGCTTTTCGTATGATAAATGAACATTAGTGCCAAGTCGTTACACAATTAATTTTTAGAATCAATGAGAAATGAGAAAACGTTATCTTAGCAGTAGATTTGAAAAAGCATGCTTTATTCTACACACGATAATAGTAAGACAACTGTTGTTAAGCGAACCTGTAGCTCCGCTGGCTCCTGTTTTACCGATTGGTCCGGTCGCTCCAGTTCCGCCCACTGGACCAGTTGAACCTGTGCTTCCAACGGGTCCGGTGAAACCAGTAGATCCAGTCCGACCCATGGAACCAGTGTTGCCTTGAGGACCGGTCTGTCCGGTTGCTCCGATGCCACCTGTAGCTCCTGTTAAAGTAGAATTGTTGATGAAAAGTTACAGAGCTGGAAGAAGTCCAGGTCACTCTACCCCAAGAACTATTTTTTTCAATGAGCAGTAGGCCTGCGGGAAATACACCTCATACAATGAATTATTTAATCTATTGGTCTCACTCATATTCGATCAGATTAAATGTGTGCCGTTAATTGATTAATCAGTTTCGTTTAAATCAGAAACACAAGTCTACAACGACAGATGGAATTACGTGATCAATTATTAGTTATTATTAATCCATTCATGGCCTACCTGTGTCTCCTTTGAGTCCTGTGGGACCAGTCGATCCGCTTGCCCCTACTGGCCCAGTTGACCCAATCGGACCGGTTGATCCTGTGCGTCCCTGTGGACCAGTTGATCCTGTCGATCCAATGGGACCAGTGGAACCGGTATTTCCAGTGGCTCCGACGGGTCCAGTGCTGCCCAATGCACCTAAGACATTCAAGAAAATGTCAGTCAGCTTTCAGATGGGAACGAAAAGTTGATTTTGAAATCTGATAAGTTGCTGTACTATTCACTGAACACGAAATAATTAATTAGCCGCAGGGCGTTTTGGCTGAGTTTCAAAAATACATTATCCTATATCATAAATAAATATATCAGTAGCCTATATCGCTGCCCCAGAAATTCATTCAGTTACCGATTGGACTTTGGTTAGGCTAAGCTATCAACTTAATTACCTGTGTTTCCTTGAAGTCCCTGCACTCCTTGGACTCCGGTTGATCCTGTTCCTCCTATTGGTCCTGCAAATCCGGTTGCTCCTGTTCGACCTTGAGGACCAGTGGATCCCGTTAATCCAACTGGACCAGTTGAACCAGTGAGACCAGTTGCTCCCAAGCCACCCGTCGGACCAGTGACACCTGGGTGAAAAAGGACATGACGCATTTTCTTAAATAATCAAAATGATGATGATCATATTATATAAATCTTGATATCAGTATATAGCTAAAATTGAAATAAAGCGTTAACCAAATCGTCATTTGTATGGAAAATACATTGGAGGAACCGCCGCTAACCTGTTGCTCCAGACAATCCCTTTGGACCAGTTGATCCGGTGGCACCAACGGGTCCTGTATTGCCGGTATTTCCAGTGGCTCCAGTCTTCCCAGCCACTCCAGTAGATCCAGTTGCTCCTTGTGGACCAGTGGATCCAGTCAGACCTGAAGCAGAACCAAACCAGGATATTCAACAGTTATTTTAAATTTGAATTAGATGTGCTACTCAAGACAAAAGTGTGCTGCTTGGAAACATTTTGAACCTAGGGTATCTTAAATCGACCACAGTTGAACTCGCACTTCTGGTCGAATACAACTGAGATTCCATGAGACTATGCATTTCTATTACGGGTTGTTTCAAAAGACCAAGTACAAACCTGTCGCTCCAGTAGCTCCAATTGGACCAGTCATTCCTGTTACTCCAGTTGCTCCCTTTTCTCCAGTCGGACCAGTGGCTCCTGTGCTTCCGTTCAGACCCATGGGTCCTGTCTGACCAGAGGCTCCACTATTGCCTTTGGGTCCAGTGTAACCGGTGTTTCCTTGAAGACCAGTCATTCCAGTTGCTCCAGTGCCTCCCACAAGTCCAGTTGATCCAGAAGCACCTGTTTTTCCAGCAGGTCCAGTTGACCCTGTCTGTCCGACAGCTCCCTGAGGACCCGTCTGACCAGAGGCTCCAGTTCTTCCCGCCAAACCCGTGCTGCCTGCAAACACATGAAGCATGAGATTCGTAACTTTGCAACGATCGAAACGATACAACTTGACAGAAGACAGAAGAAAATATAATTATTACGCGCAATGTAACTCTTCCGAAATCACATTTTCAACATCAATTTTACAGACCGCTGTTGAAAAGATTCGTAGCATTTACGATTCAGAAAATAATGTAGCGAAAATAATAATGCATCAACTAATTACCAGTGGATCCCTGTTGTCCTGTAAGACCAGTTGATCCAGTTGCACCAACTGGTCCAGTAGACCCAGTCTGTCCGGTCGAACCCGTCCTGCCTGCGAGTCCAGTAGCACCAGTGCTTCCGGTAGCTCCGTTGGTGCCATTCAATCCTCGCTGACCAGTCGCGCCAGAGGCTCCAGTCAAACCTGGAATCCAAAATATTCTTCGGTTCAGTCCAGATGATACGAGAAGTATTAATAATATAAATAACAGCAGAAGATGCTTTCATAATAGAAATCAGTAAGATCTACTTTTTTTAATTGGATAAGTTGATTGCACAATTTAGAGGCTCTTTACCTCTTTGACCTGTGGATCCAGTCAACCCAGTTGCTCCGACGTTTCCTTGAAGTCCAGTAGATCCAGTGGCACCCACGCCTCCCGTTGGACCCGTAGCACCTGTTGATCCTGTTCTTCCAACACCTGTTGCACCTGTTGCTCCAGCCTGTCCTGTTGCACCCGTACCTCCTTGGAGACCAGTGGAGCCAGAAGCTCCAGTTTTTCCAGCGATACCTTGAATACCGGTTGCACCAGATGAGCCAGTGAGACCTAGGTAAAATAACGTTTCACACTGCAGCTTATGTCTTTTCGGTATAAAATTGTTCACGACATTATAGCGCAATCTCATGCAAAAAAATCTATAAACAGGTGATAGGTGATAGGAGAACAAATAATATGGAAACTACTTAGGTCAGAAACATCCACGTCTAAATCAACATAGCGATGTGACCATTATCAAACATACTGGTTTAGCATATTATCGTTCAAGAGCAGCTTTGTTCATTTCCGTTTTTATAAAAATATGACCAGTTGCTTACCAGTTGCTCCTGTTGCTCCAGCATTTCCAGTCTGCCCAGTTGCACCCGCGTTTCCGGTAGCACCCACAGGTCCAGTAGATCCAGAGGCGCCTGGCGTTCCCTGAATACCAGTGGCTCCTGTGCTACCAGCGGGTCCAGTTGAACCAGTCATTCCAGTGGATCCAGCTTGGCCAGAGGCTCCTGTAACATGCAGATGCTTCTTATAGAACACGTAGAAAGCAGAACAGAAGAACGTGCTGCTTTGATTTCAAATGATCTTCTATACATATTAAGGCACTTGACGAATTTAGTTTCTACGACAGCACAATATTATTGCTTACAAAAAGTGACCATAATATAACACCGATTTTTACGCAAAAATCTATTATTTTTGCATTCAGGAATTTACACCATGAACCGAGACACCTCTCTGCATTCTATTCTTTAGAAATGACAGCGACCTATCACACTCACAAACGTTATGGGACATTCGTCTTAGAGATAACAACAGCCTCACCTGTATTTCCGGTTGATCCTGTGAGTCCAGTAGCTCCCATAGGACCAGTGCTACCAGTGTTGCCATTTGCTCCTTGTATTCCCTGCTGGCCAGTGGCTCCTGTGTCACCTGGTTTACCTGTCAGACCTTGAGATCCAGTGGCTCCTGTCAATCCGCGAGGTCCCGTCATTCCTGTTCCACCTATAACAAGTAATTAACAAACTTCATCAATCATTCTTCAAATGCTTCATTTATAAGAAAACACCATTCACTACTAAGCGTGTAATCAATAAATCCATTTCAATCTACATAGGTAAGATGTTTTTGCGACATTAATAGAGACTGATATGATGCAATTTTTTACGTTTTATATAATTTCCTGGCGAAAAGAGACTCAGACCGAAGACACACACATATATAAAATATATATATTTAATTAGATATATTTACCAGCTGGTCCAGTGCTTCCAGTTTGTCCGTTGAGACCTGTTGCTCCGGCTGATCCATTAAGTCCTTGCGCTCCAGTTGCCCCAGTGCGACCTGTGGCGCCTGTATCTCCTTGCCTTCCTTGTGATCCACTCACACCAGTGGAACCTGTGACCAAACAACGTTCAGCATAAACAAATGACCAAGAAAAGCAACCCAGATTTTTATGATTCCGATTCAAAACAAATTTGAATAGTAAAATGTAATACTTTCTGACTGTTGAAAGCAGTATATACTGTAATTCAGGGTTAAATATTAAAAGCTAATAGATATGATCTAAAATACGCTTGAAGGTATACCTTGAAGTCCTGTGGCTCCAGTCGATCCTGCCAATCCTGTAGCTCCAGTATTTCCATCAAGACCTCTTATCCCAGTGGCTCCGGTTTTTCCGGGCAATCCACTGGCTCCTACGTTGCCGGTGGCGCCTGTTCCGCCAACTGGACCCGTTGACCCTGTGTTTCCAGTTGCTCCGTTCAGTCCAGTAGAACCTATATAGAGAAATTTCAAAGCATCATTTAGCCATATTCACAATCAGTTGTAAAATTATCCGAAAATATGTTCAAATTCTCTATTATTTGTTCAATGATTAGCTTAAGTTGGAAAAAACTTATAGGTATAAGACGGCATGTATTAAAACTATACAATAATTATAACTTTTTCGAGCTTAAAAGCAGATACAAACAGTCACGTTCATGAACGATATGGAGTTTAAGAACCTCGTTTACCTTGTTGACCTGTAGCTCCGATTCCTCCAGCGGGTCCTGTGTTTCCAGTAGATCCGGTAGCACCACCAGGTCCCATCTGTCCTTGCGGTCCAGTTGCTCCAGTTTTCCCAACACCTGTTGCTCCAGTTGCACCTAAACATCGGTGAATATAACTGTTACAATCTTCAATTCGTAAAGGAACTTCAATAAAAAAAAAAACGGCCAAACACAATTACATAATCAGAGAAACTAATTCAGCCACAAATATCTGTAGAATTGCAAAGAAAAGTCTAATTGTATTTTGAACATCAACTTTAATTTAACGTCTTCTAGATTTAAGATGCTTACATGTATATCAAAGAAACTTTCAGAGTGTGTCAACCGAAATGAAAGACCAATTTACCTTGTTGTCCTGTTGCACCAGTTGATCCGGTGTTACCAGTTGCTCCGATTGCTCCATTTTCACCAGCTGGACCTCTAGATCCAGTTGCTCCTGTCTGGCCAACATTTCCAGTCGCACCTGTTGCTCCAACTCCTCCGGTTTGACCCGAAGCTCCAGTTGCTCCACCAGGTCCAGCTGGACCAGAGGCACCGGTCGCTCCAGTTCTACCAACACCTCCAGTAACACCCGTTGCTCCAGCACCACCGGTAAGACCTGTAGCTCCAGTAGCTCCAGCTCCACCAGTTAATCCAGTTGATCCAGTTGATCCTGGATTTCCAGCTGACCCTGTTGCACCAGTGGCTCCAACTCCTCCAGCAGGGCCAGTTACTCCGGTTGCTCCAGAACCACCTGTCAGACCGGTGGCTCCTGTAGATCCAACTGCTCCAATTGAACCAGATGATCCAGTTGCACCAGTGTTTCCGACGTTTCCAGTGACTCCAGTTGCACCAGCGCCTCCTTGCGCACCAGATGATCCAGTTGCACCAGTCTTTCCAGCTGAACCAGCTGCTCCAGTTGATCCAGTATTTCCGGTTTGGCCAGTTGATCCCACTCCTCCTGTTCCTCCGGTCAGACCTGTTGCTCCTGTAGCTCCGGCACCACCAGTTGAGCCAGTGGCTCCTGCAGCACCCATGCCACCAGTTGCGCCAACCTGGCCTGTTGCTCCCGTTTGACCAACAGAACCAGTTGCCCCTGTTGCACCAAACCCTCCAGTTTGACCAATGGCTCCAGAAGCACCAGTGCTTCCGGTAAGTCCAGTTGAACCAGTGGATCCAACTCCTCCTGTTATGCCAGTTGCTCCGGTTGATCCTGAACTCCCTGCCACGCCAGTTGCTCCTGATGCACCAACGCCACCACTTGCACCAGTTGATCCAGTGGCTCCAGAACCACCAGAAAGTCCTGTTGCTCCAGTTGCTCCGGTCGATCCGGCTATTCCAGTGGCGCCAATCCCTCCTGTCGCTCCGGTGGCTCCATTTGTTCCGGTTGCTCCTGCAGGTCCCGTTGCTCCAGTCATTCCATTGGAACCATTTGCTCCTGTTGAGCCAGTTGCTCCACCAACTCCAGTTGATCCTGTTGCTCCAGTTGCTCCAGTGTAACCTGGTAAGCCACTTGCTCCAGTAGCACCACTTGATCCAGCAGTTCCGTTCGCTCCCGCTGGTCCAGTCGCTCCGGTGGATCCAGGTTTACCGGATTCTCCTGTAACAAAGAAGTTATCGTCCAATTCAAGTTTTATCCAATAGTTTGACAATGTAAAAACCGTTCACATCAGCACCTTCAGTTGTAATAGAAGTTTATAATATGCTGTGCAATACTATTGTGACAATTATGGCATCATTTTATTTCCATATAATTTTCATTTTCGGCATTTGAAATGCATTTGGTTTTATGAAGGATATCTTCGCACGATATGATATGATGATTAATTACCTGAAATTATTTTAGTAGAAATGAAGTTTTACCTGTAGAACCAGTTGCTCCAGTCACACCAGTGGCTCCGTTTGCTCCGCTTGCTCCACTTGCACCAGTAGCTCCAGTTGCTCCGGTCGCACCGGTATCTCCTGGAAGACCAGTCGCACCTATCGCTCCCGTTGCTCCATGACTACCACTTGAACCAGTAGCTCCAGCTCCTCCAGAGGAACCTGTTGCTCCATTGAGACCAGTGGCTCCAGTGGCACCATGAATACCAGTAGCTCCAGTTGCTCCACTTACACCCGTTGCTCCAGTAGCCCCTGTGACTCCTGTGGCTCCTGTGGCTCCGGTGGCTCCAGTTGCACCTGGAAAACCTGTTGCTCCTATTCCTCCCGTTGAACCTTGACCGCCAGAACCTCCTGAGGCTCCTGTTGTACCATTGGCTCCCATGCCACCTGTGGCTCCAGTTGAACCGGTTGCTCCGGTTGCTCCAGTTGCACCTGTGTATCCAATTCCTCCCGTGGCTCCGGTTGCGCCTGTGTTACCTGTCGAGCCAGTTTGTCCTGTTGCCCCAGTCCACCCAGTTGAGCCAGTTGCCCCGGATGCACCGCTCGCTCCTGTTGCTCCTGTAGATCCTGTTACTCCAGTAGCTCCTGTCATTCCGGTCGCTCCTGTTGCTCCGGTGAAACCGGTTGCTCCGGTGAACCCGGTTGCACCTGTTGCTCCTGTTCCTCCGTTTGCACCAGTGGCTCCAGTTGCACCAGTGGCTCCAGTTGCACCAGTGGCTCCAGTTGCACCGTTGCCTCCGTTCTCCAGATTGGCATTGGTTGTTGGTCGTGTTTGAGCTGCAACAATCATCATTCACTTCGGTTAAGTGTTCAGTTCGACTTTTCTGATCATCGACCTTTGCAAGAATGCTCAGTTGCAACGTTATCATGTAAACGCTAAAACAATTTGTTATAATTTTGCAATACATAGCAACAATGGATCCATTTTGATCTTTTATGGAAATCGCACAGAATTTAGCATCTGCCTTAAGCAGCGTGTTCAAATATCATTTGCGATATATTCAGATGGACGTGACTGTCACAGCTAAAAGGAATGAGTGAATGTGTGCTTGTGATGATTTCACTTGAATAGCACTTACGAGGTAGCGTTGGTGCTGGCGTGGTAATGCAAGCCGCAGCATTTAAGACGCGACGTCTAACCATATCAATGGCACTGAAGGTTGGAGCGACAAAGTAGTTCGTGTCTTTCTGCAAAGTCATAACAACACCAGCGGATAATTTTTTATGACATCTTGACGCATCTATTATAATTATGGCTTTTTCTTCCATGTTTTGAACATTTGAAGACAGTTTCAATCAAATTTGTAAATTTTTCTGAATTTACCAGCTGAATAAATAGCCTAATAATGTCGCACTCAAGCCTGTACGTAAGGGCCAAATTAAAAGATACCAACACAATTGGAAAAAGTAACGGTAAGGCTATACGGCAATAATTCCTTTCAAAGATTGTAAAAATCGATGATTCATTGCATGAACTTTCAGCTGTGAAGACAGTGTCTAACTACTGCATCTGTTTGTGGTGTTGATTCCGTTTTTCATACATCTCAGCGTTCGATATTAACCACTGTTAGTTCTTGCTCACATGATTGCAAAACATTGTACCTGGTGTGGAGCTGATGAGAGTGTTTGCAGCATGTTCTCGTCAATTCGGTTTGTGATTCCGATGGCGAACGTGGCTATTCCCTGTGCGTGGACAGCGTCCACTTCGGCCCCGACTGTTGATACAACAGTTGGCAGTCCGTCGGTTATGACGATAGCCGTGTTGTTGGCGTTTGTTCTGTCTCCATCCACACTGAATACGTCCATCCGCATCATGTGAAGACCACCCGTTGTGTCCGTCTCTCCTCCAGGATACGGAAGGTTGCGTATTGCTTGCACGAGCTCGGTCTTAGTTGTGTACCTACAACAGTACCAATCTTCGGTTTATAAGAGAGAAAGCAGTATTGAATGTAACAATAGCACAATTCACGCGTTAAAGAGCACGTCACCGGTAGCTCAAGAGTTTTCTGCCGCTAACATTATAACTTATTGCAAGATTCTAGACAACATTTCCATCCACCAGGCCACTATGTGGCAGGCACGACCTTTTATTTCACTATCTTATTTCACTCTTTATTTTTACCATCTGCGTTTTTTAAATGAAAATATAATAGGTCTAAATTTAAAAGATTAAGAAGATTACAATTCAAATGAAATTTATTCGGCTTTATTTGTACCTCTTTAGGTCAAATTCAACAACAGCGGAGGAGGCGAAAGTGACCATTCCGACTCGAGTAGCGGTCAGTCCGACATCCATGTCGTTAACCAAATCCTCCATGAACTTAAGAATGTAGTTCCAGTTGTCGCACGTTACATCTTTTCCGTACTCGAATTTCGGATCCGAGTCGCAAATGCTTCCAGATCCATCGACGACAAAAACCAGATCCAATGCGCTTCCAACGCAGTCTGAACAAAAGAGAAAGTTATTTGTAGAGCTCTTCTGTCACAAATATCGAATCCTCCTAGTTAGTTACCTAGTAGGTCAATTGAACAGTTGTAGTTAACAAAATAACGGCTGACTCTTAGAAATTATTTCTACATCTTCGGTTATCGTTGCTGTTGAAATTCAATTTATATAATTAAGCAGAAATACGCAACGTCTAGGTTACGCGTTCCATTTGTATTCTACCTTGGTTTGGAAGAGGCGTTTCAATAGCAGCTGCCGTGCTGCTTGTCAGTGGTGTACGTGTAGATGGAGGAGGTGCGCTAGACTGCATGACAGTGGATCTATTGGGACTAACGAGAACTGTGGTGGTGGTGGTCGAGGGGGTTGAAGGCAGAGTGGATGGAAGGGTCGATATTGCAGGTGTCGTCAGGCAGGTTGCTGCACTCTGAACGGAGTTTCTTATCGTCCCGATCTCGCTGAAGTCAGTTGCCATGAAGTAATTTCGATTTTTCTGCAAGAAAAACATACCTTCAGTCAAACATATCATCGCTAAATTTTAAGAATTTCCCATCTTTCACCAATAATTGTCAGAATAGCACTTCAAAATTGTGTCGGAAAAGTTGTCCCAGATTTCCTTTGAACCAGTAACTTGGATTGTAGTTACTGTGGTTAGCGTTTTAAGCTTCATGGAAATCTTTCTAGTTCAAAAGCCACCGACATGTGAGAAAAACGGTTAATTACAAAAGGTGGATAAATCATTCCACTGTTTCTACCTGATGTGGAGCGGATGAAATCAGTTCGAGCGTCGCTTCCTGAGCCTGAGGAGTGACTCCGACGGCAAACGTCGTGATACCTTGCGCTTGGACGGCGTTCACCTCGGCCGGAACTGCATCCATGTTTGTTGGTATTCCGTCGGTTATGACGATGGCCGTGTTGTTTACGGTCCCTCTGTCCCCATCCACACCGAACGCCTGAGACCTCATCATGCGAAGACCACCTGCTGTGTCCGTCTCTCCGCCTGGGTATGGCAAATTGTGAATAGCTTGAACGAGTTCGGCCTTGTTCGTGTATCTACAAGCGCAAGTGAATCAAGGCCATTAGGTTACTGTTATAGTCATCCATGTAAATCACCCGATCATCGTTTGCTTAAATTGAAAGAATTCTTCACTGGATCAATATAATTCGGACAAAACTAATTGCAGTTGAACTGCTAAAAGTTTATTAAAATATTATCAGTAGTTTTTGAATGGTCAAATAGCCGTCGTAATAATTTCTACAAACAGAGAGCAGTAACTGTCGTTTACCTCTTGAGGTCCCATCCAAGAGTAGCGGTTGTTGCGAAAGTGACAAGACCAACTCTTGTGGAGGTCAGACCGATGTCCATGTCCTTGACGAAATCTTCCATGAACTTGAGAACGAAGTTCCAGTTGTCGCAAGTTGTGTCCTTTCCGTACTGGAATTTTGGATCGTTGTCACAGATGCTTCCAGATCCATCGACGACAAAAACCAAATCCAGTGCGTTGCTAACACAGTCTGAAAGAGAAGTTTTTCAATCATCAGACTTCATCATATTTTTGCAGAACATAATACAGATTCCAAGGTAGGGCAGCAATCACGATGCTCAGCAAATCAATCAATGGTCACATACTACAGCAAAACACATCACATAAACTCCAAATGTCTAGTTGCTGAACATAGTACGAACCTCAGATGACTAAATCGCAGTACCTATAAATGTACAATGAACATCGGAATCCAGTTGACGGACAGACCAGAGAGCGGTTGATTAAGGCCGGTTTGTTGCAACCTCTCTTGCTCGTCATAAATGTATGTGATTATAGCCTACTATTATCGCATTTTCATCACTGTTACATGCTGTTAAACCAATAATTGGATGTTAATTGTCTCACTCATAATAACTTCAAGAAAACATGGGTGCGTATATAATATTAGCTTCGTTTCCTGCAGTTGCCAACCATGGCTTAATACACAGTAAAACGCCAATACAGTAGGCCCACAAATACACGAAGCAGGATCATCTTGGTGATATAGAAGTAGCATTACCTTTCAAAGATACCTCCACCGTTGAACCAAACTGCGCTACAGAAGTCGAAGGAATCACAGGAGGTCTGGGAGTCGTGGTAGCTGCAGCTGGCATTGGTGAAGTAGGTGGAACTTCGATAGATGTGGGTTTCATGGTTGTCATGCATGTGGCTGCACTCTGGACGGACCTTCTGATTGTTCCGATCGCACTGAAGTCAGTCGCCATAAAGTAGTTCAGGTCTTTCTGTGAACAAAACCAGCAAAGTATGGTGAGTAAATCAGTAAGTGTACGAGGCATGTCGATTGGTCTATTACATTCAAGTTTCACACAAAACTCAGCACACCTTCAGGGATGGTCGATCAAGTCATGTTAGATCTTCAGATGGCAAGTTTAATAAGTAGGCTACGTCTAACGTTGATATATAATTATAGGGTCACAGATGAATGTTGGTTACCTGTTGAGGATCAGACGAAAGCTGCTGAAGGGTTTGTTCGTTAACAAGACTCGTGACACCAATTGCGTAGGTGGTGATTGCCTGCGAATGAACTGCGTTGATCTCCGATGGAACAGCGCTTGGATTAGTTGGCTGTCCGTCGGTGATGATGATGGCCGTGTTGTTGACGAAAGATCTATCACCATCAACCCCGAACACCTGTGTACACATCATGCGTAGACCTCCTGCTGTGTCTGTAGTGCCTCCGGGGTACGGAAGGTTGTGAATGGCATTCATCAGCTCAGCCTTGGTCGTATACCTGAAATCCAAACCATGATATATAGGTCTATGATGGTGCACAAACGAACGAATTACGATAGTGTACAAATGAGTGCCAAATTGATACATTATCATAGCAATGCAATGATATATCAAGCTTCGACATTTCTCCTGTCAGTAGTGCAATAATTTGTGTTTACACAAGTGCCAATAGGCCATTGTCCAACATTTTATTTAAAACTTTACATCGGTTAATCCGATAAGACTTGATGCAGCATTTAAAAACGGCGATTCGTTTAATAATATTTTGATGAAAATATGGATAAAATATGATTGTGGCTGCATGTGGTTACCTATTAAGATCCCATCCGAGGACGGATGAGGTGGCGAACGTAACGAGACCAACTCGAGTTGCGCTCATTCCGATGTCCGTATCGTTAACGAAGTCTTCCATGAACTTGAGAATGAACTTCCAGTTGTTGCAAGTCGTGTCTGTTCCGTAAACGAATTCTGGATCGTTGTCACAGATGCTTCCAGAACCGTCGATGACGAAGACCAAATCCAAAGCGCTCGCCACACAGTCTAGTTAGCGAACACAGACACAATTACTAACCTCTGATTAATTAAATAAAACAATAATAATAATAAATATTTGTAAGTCCTCTTGATTACTTTGTGACCACGTCGCCTAATTCTTTGCCGCAGCAAGACTACGCTTTCGTTCAGTTTGAGTGTTAAATGCTGGCAATGATGAGTAAGCTTATTCTATATTTGGAGAAGGGCTTGCGGATTCAAAACCCGAAATAATATATAATGTCTCGAAGCTAATTCTACGTTTTGCTATCACGTCCATTAGAAAAACCCGAAAATTAATGGAAACCTCGATTTTTATCGCTGTGGCTCTTCAATCAATTGAATAAATCAGTATTTATTTCATCTTCACTTACTTTATACCCTCTATAGGCTATATATCTATTCAATTTGATAACTTCTAGACTATTATTTGGACCCACGTTGCTTCTTATGACGAATGGCTGTGATAGTCTTACCTTGCACTTCGACTGGATGAGCTGCAGTGACTCGTGGTGTTGCGCTGACGGTCGACGGGAATGATGATGTTGTTGTTGCTGCTGCTGCTGCTGCAGTTGAGGGTGGCATTGGATTAACGAAATACGTGCACGTCTTGTTCTTAAGTACGACAAGAACTGTTCCGATTGTGCTGTAGTCGGGAGCCATGAAGTACTCGGAATTTTTCTAAACAGAACCCATCTTCATAAGTCACGAAGCTGTTCGATTTTCTTATACAGTTTACATTTAACTATATAATAAATCAAAACGATTAACTGAAGATGAAGAAATTAAATCAAAGAAGCTGCAAGTCTGGTTTATGGAAGGCGATGTCATTCTTGTGTGTCGGGTAGCCTAGTGTTACTCGATCCTTTCACGCTGTGTAGCATAAGACCGACTAGTTCTGTCTGAAAGAACGGACCTTAGTTGTCTTGGATGGTCGTAGGTAAAGCAAGTCTGTGAGCGCCATTTCAAGTGTCCTGTGGTTCACACGTGCATGAAATGCTCATGTTACATATATGTATATGTATTAGTATGTGTTTACATTTGACGACTACAACATGGCGAAGATCAGAACGCAGACGTTGTCTAACAAGAGTCTTAATAATTATGAATCGAAGTAAGAACCTGTTGCGGCTGAGACGAGAGATTCTTCAGCGTTGCTTCGTCAACTAGGTTGGTGACTCCGACGACGTATGTAGCAATGCCTGCGTCATGGACGGCGTCGATCTGCGGAGGAACAGCGCTTGGTTCCGTTGGGATTCCATCGGTGATGATGATGGCTGCATTGCTCACAGTCGATCTGTCTCCGTCGACGTTGAAGAGGGTTCTCATTAGACGGAGACCTCCTGCTGTGTCCGTCCTTCCTCCTGGATACGGAAGACTGACGATGGCTTTCAACAGAGACTCCTTTTCGGTGTACCTATAGCGAAGCAGAATATTCAGTTGTGGTCACGATCCAACGGACTTTGCTGCATTCAAAGTCATTGAGTAATTGCAGCTCATTGAAAATAACGCTGGAGGATGTAACGTGTTACAACCATAAAAACTATCAGCAGCATGTTGTAAGATCTCGCGTTTTATAGCAGCGTTTATCTTCCCCACAATTGATAATAGATATCTGCATACTGGTCTAGTTAGCTTCACCGGTAAGCGGGGGCTACATACGTCTGTTGGTTTCAACGGTCTGCGGTTCAAGCCCGGGCTGTGAGTTGACATTCAGAGATTTAGATATGTCGCGCTAGCACGTGTGGGAGGCAGGGACTCAAGCTGCTGCGGAGCGACCTCGGGCAAGTTGCTTACCCACCATTGTCTGAGGGGAAGGTAACGGGAAACCACCTCACTCATCTCATCCCCAGGGACATAAAGCCAATGAACCTGCCTTCGGGCAGAGAACCATCATCATCTGCAGATTAGTAATACATTACGTCAGAGTTATGCACAAGGTCGTATTACCGAATCAGCACAGTAGACCTGGTGCATATTATCATACGAACTGAATAGAGGCCTACGAAAGAAGTCTAAAATATGTTATTGAAAGAAGAAATGATTAGTTTTCATTGTCCCATTTAAAAAAAATTCTATCATTTCCGATGATAGAAAACGGAAATACTAAGTTCATTACCTTAACGTTATACTACACCAGCTTAAATTAAGATGTATTACATCACGTTAACTTTGCAGCTCTTTGCATTATCCGAATCGTGTGAAAAATAATGTCTTCAAATGTAATTTCCCGCATTAAGCGTTCACTAATCATGTTTAAACATGAGCACACACATGAGTCAATCTAAATGTGATTGTGTGTGGCTCTAATTCTGAGTTGTCAGTTGGGTCCTACCAATGCGGTCGGTCGGGCTCTAACGGTCTACGACGACCTTAAAACGGTACTGGGTATGCAGACACATGTGAGAAACCCTTCAGTACAAAATTCGAATGCCTACCGCCGTAATTTTTTTAGAGCGGTCAACTGTTGGGTGGGAGTCTTACCTGGTGAGGTTGAAGGCGACGTGTCCCTCTGTGGCGAAAGTGACTAGCCCCACCCTGGCCGTTGACGGACCGATGGTAAGATCGCTGACGAAATCAGACATGAACTTGAGAATGAAGTTCCAGTTATTGCACGTTGTGTCCGTTCCATATCGAAAGCTCGGGTCGTTGTCACAAATGCTTCCAGAGCCGTCGACGACGAAGACCAGATCCATCGCAGCATTTGTACAGTCTGCACATCGCACGTCAACAGTCATTCAGGTTTATAATATTGTATTGCAAATGAGAATAATTTATAATGCGAATCTTGCAGTGCTAGTACGTATGTGTGTATGATTGTATGTATGTACATGCATGTGTGTAACTAATAATAGATATTATGAAGAAACAGAAACATAAAAGAGGCGTTGAAATAATCATAATAATTATGGTGGGCGCTTCGAGGTATTAGAAGAGAATGAATGGGGAAAAGAAACACAGAGGACGAGAGTAGACGAAGAAAATCAGACAGAAGCGATGAGATTAATCAAATGGTGAAACCGTGAAGAACTCAAAGAACTCGAAGTAGGAAGAAATTTCAAAGACGTTGGTTCTTACTTGTTTGCTGCAAAGCTTCTGTTGCGACTAGAATCGAAAGAATGTGGAAGACGAGAAGCAGTGATCGATGAGTAGTCTGCCAAAGCAGCTTCATCCTCCCTCGTTCTACTCTTCTTCTTTTGCTGATTTCCTTTAACTGAAAAAGCGCATAACCAATTGACAACAGTTGTTAAGAGTTTGACAGCATATAGCAGTGATTGAGCCGATTCCAGAAACTATACTCTTTCTTGTGACTATGGGATATTCAATGCTGTTCCAGGTCAAATGCATGTGAATCTACTTGATAACTGTTAGTCTAAATCCCTGACTTAAAACTGCTGTTTTAATGGCAACAGATGTTTTGCGATTGGCTATTTATAGAGCATGTCGATCTAGTAATCGCTATCGTAAGCTCAGAATCTCTCAAACGCCATTTTGTAGCTGAGGGCACAAGCTTCTTCGCGAGCGTCGAGTGGTGCAGACGGGTCTTCTACAAAGCGCAAGTGGAGGTCCATTGCTGATTGTTAGGGGAGTCAGAATTCATATCTTTTAAGTTCTTTTAACTCTCAATGTTCTTACCTCTGTTCCAATTGCTTGTTCTTGTGGTTCTTTTCTGTTGTTTTTTCTTCTTGAGGTTTTTGTTACGATGTTCGAGATGTTCGGTTCTTAGACGTTCTTGTTCTTCAGCGAGATCTGTTGCGTTCTTAGGCCTTTTCTTTAGATTTCCTTTCTTATCTCGTTGACTACTTTTCTCTATTTCTGCCTCGTGTCCTGTGCTGTTCCTCGCGCCTTTCTCAGTTGATTCGCTACCAGACGTTGCGTCTTATAAACCTTATACTCGCGGCGGCGTGCAGCACCTACAACTCAACGCTTCGTTGCGCCGCCGTGACGTCGAGAGTGCAGCAAGGCTTCATTGTGTTCGCCGCCGCCGGAGGTGATGATGGGTGGTTGGCTGGATATCGTGACTGACGGCTTTAGAACACCTACTCGCCAGCGTCTGCGTTGGTCTGGTGGCGGCGGCGGCGGCGGGGAGAAAGGCAAACAGAGTGAGCGCTAGACTTCTTTAGGCGGTGCTTAAGACGCTGACGTCAGTGGAACATGACAAAAGCATTCTGAAAAAGCGCCATTCATCTGATACTCGTGATTTATTGTCACAATCGTTTCTCAACAATGCTCTTTCGGCGATGACAGTCAATTCGAATTCGTGGTAATAAAACGTCTTTTCAAATGAGCGATTAGGTGAATGTAATCCGCTAACCACTCACGCAATATCCTCCTCCTACAAGAAAGTCGTTTCCGGTCAGTGATTTGAATGCTGTCGTCTGTGTAGGTTTCTCAGTGCCTGCGATTGTCGTTGGACCTGCTTATACAGGGTGGGCCTTAAAAAGGTGTATCCATAACGATTTTTTTCTAATATTTCGGTCAAAAGTGCAAATTCTTAAATAAAATGTTGCAGACTTAAAGGCAATTCATATTTGCTACCACAGCAAAAATAATATAATAGCGAAAATTTACCAAAAACCTTCATTCAAAACGGCAGTTATTTTTATTATGAGAGAAGTAAGAAAAACAGAAACATAGCTCTGCACATCGCTGTCAAAATAATTAGCAAGATGACGATTAATTTGGTAAATAAAGAATTCTTAAAGTAATCATTTTTTAAATTATTGGAGCAATTTGTGAGGCTCGGTAGCGCATTGGATAACAGTGCTAGCATGGAGAGCGAGAGGTAACGAGTTCGCGCCCAATAGGGCGGACATACATGTACTTTGTAGGCTGTTTTTAGCGCCATGTATTGCCGGTTGTCTGTTCTGTTAGTAGTTCAGATTTAGCTTATGTCTTTTGTAGTTTTGTGAATTGTTTAAATTGCATAAATGTAGGCCTACACTGTAACCGGCTGCGGTCTGTCTACCGGATTGTTCAAATAAAGGTATGATTATTACAATGAAATTCAGATTTCTATAGGAAATAAAAATGGCCAATGACAGAGAAAATTTGTATTTAGACACTTCATGAGCACGGACCTAGAGTTAAGACGATCCATCAATATTATAATCGTCGCTTAGGCCTACTCTTATAAACATTGAATTATGGGTTAATGTAAATGCCACTGGTTGCACTTTGATAGATTGCCAGTCCAAAGCCAGGATAAAAGAGAAGGGCGACTCTAATCATCTTTGAAATGACAGCAACAAACCTACATTTAAGAAATGTCTAGTTCAGCGGCCATATTGGTTGTTTGTTAGACCACTCCGTCATTTCGATGGATTTATGCAGAACTTTATGCAGAATTCGCGCAGTAATTTCACACACGTTGGAGCGTACTGGTTCTAGGTTCGTGTTTGCGAGCCCTGTCACCTGTCGCCGCTCTACTCTATCAACGCAACCTGTACCAGAGACTCTGAACATTCACACCATCTGAAGGCTGTTGATGGGATTCCGTTGGATGATTCTACGTGTCTGCGAGGGATCGCCACTGTGACTTATTTTGCTAATTGATGAAATTTTCTTGTTGTTATGACACTTAACATCTAGAGAGCGCCTCTGAGTAGGATTTCTTGAAGAAGCGCTATATAAATACTCTAAATAATAAATAAAAGTAGGTTGGCTCAATGTCAACTACCGTGGTATAAATATCTCAGGATAGAGGCAACCGATGGATTTCAGGTGGTGGATCTATGCTGGAGAAATACTACAAACTACTTTAGTCTACTAAGCGTTAGTAGTTGTATAACTGCCGGTACCAGCGCAATCTGCGGTGCCGGTACCAGCGCACTAGCGCAGATTGCGCTGGTACCGGCAGTTATACTGGAAGAATTCAGGTTTTGCGCTCATTAGTATTCATAGCGCAGTGACTGAGCTCATTAATATTCATGATATGCAGTGATGTCATTCTTCCAGTTCTTTCTAGAAATTTCGAGCATTTCTATTGTCCTTTTGTCCGTCTTTCTGTCTGTCAGTCTGTCCGTCTGCATGTCCGTCTGTGTTCCTTTGGTGTGCCCTCGGGTAATGGCTTTACTGGGCGCGATAACGATCTCTACCGCGGCGCATCGTCGCACACGTTAATTGCAGGCCGGCGAATTTTTGAAAAAGAAAGCAGGATAGGACAAAATAAAAACCACAGAAAATCCTAGATTTTCCACCTAGATTTTTCCACCTAGAAAAACCCAAGATTTAAAAAAAAAATCTAGATTTAAAAAAAAAACCCAAGATTTTTCTAAAAACCCAAGATTTTTAAAAAAAACCCAAGATTTTTTAAAAATCCAAAGTTTTTCAAAAATCCAATATTTCTCAGAAAATCCAAGATTTTTCAAAAAACCCAAGATTTTTCAGAAAATGCAAGATTTTTCACTTTTTATCACTGAATATCCTTCCTCCCTCCCTCCCTCCCTCCATCTCTCCTCACGCCAAGCATTTTATGTTTGCATATTCTCAAGCTTTAAAACACAAAAATTGACTAAAATTCAAAAATGGAAATAAAATGTATTAACTTTACTCTTCCTTGCATGCACCCTTCCTCCCTCCCTTCCGTCCGCCATTTCCCATTCCATCGAATCTTGCATTGTGGTGTGTCTTCAATCGTTGAAACACTAAGTATTGATGAAAAATATGAACAATGCAACTATAATGCCACAATTTTACAATTCCTTGCATGCACCCTTCCTTCCTTCCTCCATTTCTCATAACATTGATTCTTGCGTTACAGAGTATTTTTAAACAATGAAACGCTAAGTATTAATGGAAATATTAACTAGACAACTACAATGACTCAATTTTACTCTTCCATCCATACGCCACCCTCCCTTCCTCCATTTCACCTTCCTCCATTTCTTATTCCATTGGTTTTTGCATTACAGTGTATTTTCTAACATTGAAACGCTAAGTATTGATGAAAATATGAACAATGCAACTACAATGTCTCAATTTTATACTTCCATACCCACCCTCCCTTTCTCCATTTCACCCTCCTTCCATTTCTCATTCCATTGGTTTTTGCATTATAGTGTATTTTCTAACATTGAAACGCTAAATATTGATGAAAATACGAACAATGTAACTACAGTGGTTCAATTTTAGACTTCCTTACATGCACCTCTCCTCCCTACCTCCATTTCTCATTCCACTGAATCTTGCATTATAGTGAATCTTCAAACATTGAGTATTGATGAAAATATTATCATTGTAACTATAATGGTTCAGTTTTATTCTTCCATACTCCCTTCTCCCTTCCTCCCTTTCTTCCTCCCTCCACAAATAACACAGAAGTATGTACCTTTCTCTTCAAAAATGACACATTTCACGCATGCACAGCACCAACAACTGAAAAATCGCAAGTCTTTCCCTCCCAAAATGGCACATATTCCACATTTCTCGCATGCACAAGTCCAAAAAACCAAAATTTTTAAGTGAACAGCGCCTAGCATTATTGACCATGTGGTCACCATATTGGGAATGGAATATTGAGCGATTCTTGAGTTTTTGAGTTTGCACATGCATGACAGTTGGAAAGGCCACCATATCTGGTATGCAAGTTTGGTCGATTCATCGGTTTTTTGGACTTGTGCATGCGAGAAATGTGGAATATGTGCCATTTTGGGAGGGAAAGACTTGCGATTTTTCAGTTGTTGGTGCTGTGCATGCGTGAAATGTGTCATTTTTGAAGAGAAAGGTACATACTTCTGTGTTATTTGTGGAGGGAGGAAGAAAGGGAGGAAGGGAGAAGGGAGTATGGAAGAATAAAACTGAACCATTATAGTTACAATGATAATATTTTCATCAATACTCAATGTTTGAAGATTCACTATAATGCAAGATTCAGTGGAATGAGAAATGGAGGTAGGGAGGAGAGGTGCATGTAAGGAAGTCTAAAATTGAACCACTGTAGTTACATTGTTCGTATTTTCATCAATATTTAGCGTTTCAATGTTAGAAAATACACTATAATGCAAAAACCAATGGAATGAGAAATGGAAGGAGGGTGAAATGGAGGAAGGGAGGGTGGGTATGGAAGTATAAAATTGAGACATTGTAGTTGCATTGTTCATATTTTCATCAATACTTAGCGTTTCAATGTTAGAAAATACACTGTAATGCAAAAACCAATGGAATAAGAAATGGAGGGAGGTGAAATGGAGGAAGGGAGGGTGGCGTATGGATGGAAGAGTAAAATTGAGTCATTGTAGTTGTCTAGTTAATATTTCCATTAATACTTAGCGTTTCATTGTTTAAAAATACTCTGTAACGCAAGAATCAATGTTATGAGAAATGGAGGAAGGGAGGAAGGGTGCATGCAAGGAATTGTAAAATTGTGGCATTATAGTTGCATTGTTCATATTTTTCATCAATACTTAGTGTTTCAACGATTGAAGACACACCACAATGCAAGATTCGATGGAATGGGAAATGGCGGACGGAAGGGAGGGAGGAAGGGTGCATGCAAGGAAGAGTAAAGTTAATACATTATTTTTATTTCCATTTTTGAATTTTAGTCAATTTTTGTGTTTTAAAGCTTGAGAATATGCAAACATAAAATGCTTGGCGTGAGGAGAGATGGAGGGAGGGAGGGAGGGAGGAAGGATATTCAGTGATAAAAAGTGAAAAATCTTGCATTTTCTGAAAAATCTTGGGTTTTTTGAAAAATCTTGGATTTTCTGAGAAATATTGGATTTTTGAAAAACTTTGGATTTTTAAAAAATCTTGGTTTTTTTTAAATCTTGGGTTTTTAGAAAAATCTTGGGTTTTTTTTAAAATCTAGATTTTTTTTTTAAAATCTTGGGTTTTTCTAGGTGGAAAAATCTAGGTGGAAAATCTAGGATTTTCTGTGGTTTTTATTTTGTCCTATCCTGCTTTCTTTTTCAAAAATTCGCCGGCCTGCAATTAACGTGTGCGACGATGCGCCGCGGTAGAGATCGTTATCGCGCCCAGTAAAGCCATTACCCGAGGGCACACCAAAGGAACACAGACGGACATGCAGACGGACAGACAGACAGACAGAAAGACGGACAAAAGGACAATAGAAATGCTCGAAATTTCTAGAAAGAACTGGAAGAATGACATCACTGCATATCATGAATATTAATGAGCTCAGTCACTGCGCTATGAATACTAATGAGCGCAAAACCTAAATTCTTCCAGTATAACTGCCGGTACCAGCGCAATCTGCGCTAGTGCGCTGGTACCGGCACCGCAGATTGCGCTGGTACCGGCAGTTATACAACTACTAAAGAAGTAAGTATTAAGAAGTGTAGAGTGAAGAAATGGCGAATACATACAGACTTGTACAAGTGAAAAGCCCTTACGTTGTAGCAATTTTGCTATTAGGTAAGTAAGTAAGTAAGCAAGCAGTCAAGGAAATGTAGAAAAAGCGTGAGTGCGTTGGGGAAAGAAGTAAGTATTAAGAAGTGTAGAGTGAAGAAATGGGGAATACATACAGACATGTACAAGTGAAAAGCCCTTGCGTTGTAACAATTTTGCTAGTAAGTAAGTGAGTAAGTAAGTAAGCAGTCAAGGAAATGTACAAAATGCATGGGTGTGTGGGGGAAAGAAGTAAGTATTAAGAAGTGTAGAGTGAAGAAATGGGGAATACATATAGACTTGTACAAGTGAAAAGCCCTTACGTTGTAGCAATTTTGCTATTAAGTAAGTAAGTAAGTAAGCAGTTAAGGAAATGTACAAAATGCATGGGTGTGTGGGGGAAAGAAGTAAGTATTAAGAAGTGTAGAGTGAAGAAATGGGGAATACATACAGACTTGTACAAGTGAAAAGCCCTTACGTTGTAGCAATTTTGCTATTAAGTAAGTAAGTAAGTAAGCAGTTAAGGAAATGTAGAAAAAGCGTGAGTGCGTTGGGGAAAGAAGTAAGTATTAAGAAGTGTAGAGTGAAGAAATGGGGAATACATACAGACTTGTACAAGTGAAAAGCCCTTACGTTGTAGCAATTTTGCTAGTAAGTAAGTGAGTAAGTAAGTAAGCAGTCAAGGAAATGTACAAAATGCATGGGTGTGTGGGGGAAAGAAGTAAGTATTAAGAAGTGTAGAGTGAAGAAATGGCGAATACATACAGACTTGTACAAGTGAAAAGCACTTGCGATGTAGCAATTTTGCCAGTAAGTAAGTAAGCGCTCAAGGAAATGTAGAAAATGCATGGATGCGTTGGGGAATAGATGATTGGATGGATGGATTGTTGTATGGATGGATGGATGGATGGATGGATGGATGGATGGATGGATGGATGGATGGATAGATGGCTGGATTGATGGATGTATGGATGGATGGATGGATGGATGGATGGATGGATGGCACTCTTTCTTTTTAATAAAGATTAAAAGTGAGAGAGGGAGGGAGGGATAGGGCGGGAGGGAAGGAGGGAGGGCGGGAGGGAGGGAGGGAGAGTGCAAGCAAGTGCAAAATTAATATCTTATAGTTGCATGATCATATTTTCATAATTTTTAGCGAATAATGACATGTCTGCATTTCATAAATATTACATAAGGGTTGTGGCTAATTAAATATTAATATGGACACATGATTATGACATCACTGCATATAATGAGCTCAGTCACTGTGCTATGAATACTAATGAGCACAACCCCTAAATTCTTCCAGCTTTAGTGCTGGTCCTGGCTCAGTGACTGTGCTATGAATACTAATGAGCACAATCCCTAAATTCTTCCAGGTTAATAGCTGGTACCAGCACAGCTGACTCATTTTCTGTGCTGGTACCAGCTATTAACCTACTACTAGCGTTCCTGGAAAGGTCTTCACAAACATACTTCAGCATCGACTGAAGAGATATGCGTAGGAAGTGAAGAGGATTTAGGAAGGGAAGGGGCACGATTGACCAGCTGTTCGTGATAAGACAACTATCAGAGAACGGAGCAGAACGCTATGCAACAACTTCATAGATTACATACAAGCGTTCGATAGTGTGTGGTGAGAAGGAAAATGGCAAGTAAAATACTATGGAATACCAGAAGAACTCATACAATTAATAGAATATTTGTACAGTAAGGTCATGAGTGCAGTTCAGGTAGATGGGAGCCTACTGGATGGCTTAGAATCACAGTGGGAGTCAGGCAATGGTGCGGGATATCAGCGGATTTATTCAACATGGTCCTAGAGGCGGTGATAGGACTTGCAATGCGAGACGAGGAAGAAGGAGTAAATCTCAATGTGCGCCTAGTGAACAACCTACGGTTTGCCGATGATATTGACATAATAGCCAACTCGCAAGAAAAGTTAGAGGCGTTGACGGACAAGGTGGACGGTGGCAGCAGGCGGATGGGACTCAGTGGCGTAGCTACCATGTGTGCAATGTGTGCAAAGCACACGGGCCCACGACCTCCAGGGGCCCACAGATATTGTTGAATTATTTAATTATCTAATTAGTAATTCATGTTATTTTGTGACAAATGTAGTTTTTGTGAACACTTTGCATTCGGCTACTTCGTTACTTTGCAGACTTTTGTCAACCGCCGTGCTGTTGGCAAGCAACACCAAGTCTGAACTTTTAAATTATGTTTTCGTCTTGAGTCATGACGGTCAAATTTGCAAGCTGACACTAGTGTGGGTGTGTGTGTGTGGGGGGGGGTGTTAACGATAATGAAACGAATCATACCGGCATAAGATTAGAGCCATGCGCCGACTTGAGAGTGTCGGCGGCGGCGCGCCGGTCATTTTTGGTCGGCGGCGGCGGCGCGCCGACCAACAAAAATCGGCGGCGGCGGCGCCCTCGAAATGTCGGCGTCATACATACATACATACATACATACATACATACATACATACATACATACATACATACATACATACATACATACATACATACATACATACATACATACATACATACATACACACACACACATACATACATACATACATACATACATACATACATACATACATACATACATACATACATACATACATACATACATACATACATACATACATACAGTTCTTTTACCATTGTTGCGCCGTAAGTCAAATCAAATCACAAGATGAACAAAAGTTTAAACGTTAAGCGCATTGTTCCAAAAGTCAAAACGAGGAGGTAACATCATAGGTTTCGTAGAATTGACGCAAAATCGCCAGGAAAATCAAAGTACACAAGAAAAAGAATCTACTTCGCACTGACGCAACAATGTTTTTAGCGAAATCATGCAAGAGTTGAAAAATTCAAGAAAAAGAAATGGACGAATCAACGTGGCATCGGCGGCGACCACGAATTGTCGGCGGCGGCGGCGCCGCGGCGCAGAGCTCTGCATAAAGATTTTTCACTTCACGGATTCGCTTTCCTATGCAAAGAGCAAGGGCGTGCCTATGCTATAATCAAGGATAGGTGTGATGATTACAAATTATGGCCATGTCCATCTATACCGGTATCTCACATTCGTGTAAATTGTAATTAAATGGTGCCTCGCAGAAATCTCATAGGTCTCACAGGCATGCTCGTGTAGTCCAGTCATTTGCTAGATTTGGTGACAGTAGTGATCTGACATCTCCCTCAACGAGAGCGAGAATTGCCGGAGGAGGGCTGAGGTGGCTCAACCCACGACAGTCTTTCTTAGGGTCACATACATGTAGTTGTCTTCTTTTCACCTTGTCACAACCAAACCCCACGTGGTTCATAGTCTGTCCCCAGTAATTTTTCCTACAAAACTCTTATGCTGCTCTCAACTCCTCAGCTCTCACCCCAAAATCATGGAGAAACCAAATTGAGTACGTGTGGATCGCGGTTCTAGGAAATCAGGTATATTTGCCCATATTTTTGCAATTGCAGGAATTATTGCCAAACTTATTTTTAGGTACAATACAAATATTGATGATTGTGTCGTTTTTGGCGTGCAAATTGCAAATCATGGACCAGGATTGATAGATGATTGACATTTTGCTGGGCAAAATGCTAGAAAAAACTCTATATGATGCGATGACATCGCTTTAAGTAGACCTACTATATAACAGGCATACTAATAATAAGTGGATAAGTCTGGAAGCTGGTAGATTTTAAATTCAACTGAAAAATCACTGCAGTTATAACACCTATAGCTTTATTTGTCTCATTCGTGCAGCATTCATGTTTATTCTGTGAGTTGTAGGCCTATTAAATGTGTTAGGCCTAATAGCAAATGTAATTGATTACTGTTGGTGATCTTGATTGCAAGAACGCAAAGATACCGGCCTTACAAGGCCAAACAGGGGCCCACACAGGACCTCAGCACACGGGCCCAGCAAAAGCTAGCTACGCCACTGATGGGACTGAAAATAAATGTGGAGAAGACAAAAACAATGATAATTGGAAAATAACACCAGGAGCTAGATGTGACTTTGGAGGGCAGAATACTGGAGCAGGTCACGAAGTTTGTATACTTAGGAGGGCTAATAACAGAGCATGGAAAATGTACGGAGGACATCAAGAGAAGGATCGGCCTAGCATGTGCGGTATTTGGTACACTGGGAAAAATGCGGAGGACAAAGAGCATCTCGATCAAAACCAAGATGAAACTCTATGAAACCTTAGTGGTACCAGTACTGCTGTATGGTTCAGAGTGCTGGTGTCTGCGTAGAGAAGACGAGAGAAGATTGCCGGTCGCTGAACTGGGTTGGCTGAGGAGAATCAAGGGCAGGAGCAGAAGGGTCAGAATCAGGAACGAGAAGACAAAAGAGGAACTGGGCGCAGAAGAAACGGCGGTGGACAAAATCAGAAAAAGAAGGCTCAGATGGTTCGTTCATGTGGAGCAAACCTATAGGGTTTGAAGCGAACTTGCATCCAGGCAAGACAATCACTTTATGCCCTGCGGATCATGACTGCGCACGGCCTCAAGGGACCGAGCCTGCATGACGTGGTTAGGATGACCACAGTGACCCCAATGTTATACGCGGCCCCGTGCACTACCTTCCTGAGGACAATCCTACCTTCGAGGAGCTATGTAGAACGGCGGACGGGAGGCTCTTCGCTGCCCTCCTACTTAATCAAGAACATGTGTTAAACCCACTCCTCCCACCATTCAGGCCCCAGCCTTTCTTCCATGAGGAAAAGACTACATGACCGAATCATCCATAGGGCAGACAACCTAACGAGGAAATCGTTTATGACGAGAATACTTTACCATATTTGAATGTAATACCATATAAAACAAAGCTCAGCATAAATTGTTGGTCATTAAAAGAACACAATTTTTATTTTAAAGAAAAATTTGTATTGGATTTTGGACCTAGGATTTTGTGCTATTTGAAAACAGTTTGACATTGATTGGATATAGAAATTATATAGCCTACGTTTGTTTATTATATACCATGTCTGTACACCAAAATGCGGTTAGTAATTGGTATATCAAAGAATATTCTTATCTTCTTATCTTATCTTATCTTAATATTGCCTTTGATCCCCATGAAAAAGTTTTGACACTCCTGCGCTAAACTAATTTTTTAACTAGACTAATTTTATAATTGCAGACTTTTGCATAAGAAGAAATCGCTGCGGTCTGCATAACAAATCAAAGGGTTTGCCAAAGTCTTTAGAAATTAGACGCGAAAAGAACTTGAAGTTTGGGTCATGTAACAAGCTAGAACAGTTTAGAAGTTGTTTTGTTTATTGCACGATTAGGCTAGGCCTACTTGATGCCTCATTATAGAGGTTTTTTAAAATTTTATAGCTGTCTTTTTCAGAACTTGGGTTAGAACTAAAATATAAATTATTTTCAGCATGGAAAGAGAATTAGAATTGAATTAGAGCATGATAATTGAATTAAAAATTAAAATTGAGATTAGTTTTAGAACGGAATTTATATCGCTGCTACGACCTATAGGTTCCCTGTGGCGATCCGCGTGGTTCCTAGAAGTCACCCCTCAATTACCGCCTTATTTAGCCGTGGCTGGACTGGGAGCACTTTTTATTTTTTTTTTTTATTTTTTTTTTATTTATTTATTGCCAACGAAACAAAATAAACATAAGTACAAACAGTGGGTAGTGAACGGTCTCTAGGCAACAGGAAGCCCGGAAAAAGCTAAGAGCTTATATCAACCTGGCCCCTAATGAACAATTACATTTTAGTCAACGTTTCATATCACACAATTGTAATCAACCATGTTCTGGTGAGACCATAGTAATGTTAGTACTGATAGCAATGACCAGAATTCTACAGCAATATAGCAAGGTCATCAGTACAAGATTATATAAACAAAATTAAATTGAAACACAGGTGCAAAATATAGGATAGCAAATAAAAAAGAAATGAAAACACAATTTAGAAAAACAACAGCCAAAACTAAAAAGAAAAGATGCTGAGGAATACATAAGTTGCTTAGAAAGATCTGTTTAGCATTCGGCATACTTCAGTAAGAAGCCTGATTTAACTTCCCTTTTGAATTTAGGTAAAGATTTTTCTTGTTTAAGATCAACAGATAGAGAATTCCATAAACGAGGTCCTAGGACCTGGAGATTATGTGCTCTGGAGGCAGTTCGTGCATAAGGGACAACGTAATTGGACGCGGTCCTGGTGTTATAAGAATGGATTTGATCAACTGTTATAAAATAATTACAAAATTGTTTAGGTAACAATTTGTTTACAAACTTAAACATGAGCACAAGTTTTGATAAATGAGATAATTCATAAATTTTTAATATTCCCAACCTATAAAACAAGGGATTTGAATGAGAAAGGTAACTGGAATAGGTCATTATTCTTACAGCAGCTTTCTGGAGCCTTAGGATGCGGTCTAGATTTCCAGATTTATATGGTGACGACCATACAGAACAGCAGTATGTCAAGTGTGGCTCGAGTAAAGTATGGTATAACAGTTTTAGGTTATAGGCATCAAGAATATGACCAACTCGGTAGAGTATGCCCACGATTTTAGATACCTTGTTTACTACCAAATCTACATGTTTCTTCCATTTAAGGTCATCAGAGAACACCACCCCAAGAAATTTGATTTCACGCACTCGATTCAAAGAAACCCCGTTTATCGTAATATTAACATCAGTATCAGAAAACAATTTTCTACTAAATACCATAAAGCAGGTTTTTTGTAGGTTCAGAGAAAGCAAGTTAGCTGCGAACCAATGACAAATTTCTTCCAGTTTACTATTTAATGATGCAGCCAAAAGGATAGGACAATAGCCAGTTGCAAAGATGTTCGTGTCGTCTGCAAACATGATCAAACTCAAGTCAGTCACTGATTGGATATCATTTACATACAAAAGAAATAACAGGGGGCCGAGTATAGAGCCCTGCGGGACGCCACATATTATAGGTAAGAAAGATGAAGAGGTATTATTGAGAGAAACGTATTGGTATCTATTAGTTAAATAATTTGTGAACCACTTTAGAGGGGTGCCCCTTATTCCGTAGTGTTCAAGTTTATGCAAGAGTATTTCATGGTTCACAGTGTCAAAAGCCTTCGAGAGATCTAAAAAAATTCCAATTGTAGTCTGTTGGTCATCTAAAGATTTACTAATTTGGTTAGTAAGATCAAGTATGGCCAATTCTGTGGAAAGATTTTTCCTGAACCCATACTGGGTATCTGCAAGCAGATTGTTGTGTTGCACAAAAGCGGTAAGCCTTGAGTACACAATTTTTTCTAGCAGTTTGGAGAAGGGTGATAATATAGATATGGGACGGTAATTAGAGACCTTTAATTTATCTCCAGACTTAAAGATTGGAATGATTTTTGCTATTTTCAGTTGGTCTGGGAAAATACCTTGCACTAATGACTGGTTGAAAACATCAGCTAAAACACAAGAAACTTCAAAAGAGCAATGTTTTAAAATCATGGTTGAGATATCATCATGGCCCCTGCTCTGGGAATTATTCATTAGAGCAATAGTGTCTATAATTTCAGAGGGCGTTACAGGGGTAAAGAAAATAGATTGCGTGGTTCTGCATTTTAGGTAGTCCTGAGGTTTACTATTAACCGGCGCAATGGTTTTCGCTAGGCTAGGGCCTATATTACTAAAATAGTTGTTGAAGCCCTGGGTTATAATTTTAGGATCAGTGACCCTGCTTCCACTAAGGTCAATTTCAGCTACCTTAGGAGTAAAAGCACTTTTCCCAATAATTGAATTTATAGTTTGCCAAACTTTATGTAGGTTATTTCTATGAAGCTGTAGTTTATTTGCATAATAGCCTTTCTCGGCCTCCCTCAGCAGTGATGTAAGTTTATTCCTATAGGCTTTGTATTTATTAAAGAGAACCCTGTTATTGGAGTTTTTCCCTTTTACACAATCTTTGTACATTATGTTTTTCTTTTTAATAGATTTCTTCAGCGCCGAGGTAAGCCATGGGAGATCAGTTGTACGACTTGCATTTGATTTACCTCCCATCCGCCTAAAAGGAAAGCAAAGGTTGTAGCAGTGGGTAAACTTGCTCAAGAAATCATCAAAAGATTTATTAGCATCAGTATTCTCAGTCCTATCCCAGTCAATAAGTGTCAATTTTTGCTTAAAATCCAGAAGCGAAGCATCGTTGATAATTCTTTTAAAAGGTGAGGAATTTTTCTCCAGTGATGGTTTATTAAGTGTGACACCAGTCGTACAGCAGACAGGCAAGTGGTCAGAAATATCAGTAATCCAGATTGAGGAGTTCTTAATCACTCCCGGGTGGACATTTGTGAAAATATTATCTATAAGCGTTGCAGAATCAGGAGTAATACGGGTAGGCTTGTCAATTAATGGGTAGAATCCATGTGCATACAATAGATTAAGGAAGTTCTCAGTTTCTTTGTGTTTATCAACATTCAAGAGATTAACATTAAAGTCCCCCAACAGGTAGCAAGGTTTCCTTTCTGAGTGTAGTTTAGCTAAGAGGTTATCAAAGGCTGTATTAAAGGATAAGAGGTCCACATCTGGAGGTTTGTATACCACTCCAACAATAATGGATTTACCAGCACTAGGAATCTGGATAAACAAGGTATCCATTAGGCGTTCATCAGTAGGATAACATTTCTCTGTGTAGGAAGTGACAGTTATGTCATTGAGAAATAGGCCAACTCCCCCTCCCTTGCTAAAAGATCGGGATTTAAGGAGCATAGTGTATCCCGGTATAAATGTCGTACTCAAGTCACTATCCGTTGTCCAGGTCTCAGACACGGCCACAATAGAAAATTTATATTTCAGTTGGGCAAGCTCAATATTAATAACCTTAGAGTTTTTCCTAATACTTCTAGCATTTATATGAAGAAGTGAAAGGCCTACATTTTCAGCAGCAGTTAATCTTTCACTTAATTGTGGTGCGTCAAGATACTGGCAAGATACGTAAAGCTGTGACAACTGGTCATAGTAAAATTCATCTACATCCGAGTCATGACCTACCCACTGTGGGAATCTATTGAAAGCAAGAGCGGCATTCTGAACCTTATAATAGTCAAAGTTAGGGAGAAAAGGTAATCCTTTTATCGCCATATTAAATTCAACATCATCAGTAATATGATTATATGGAAAAATGTCATGCAGACAAACACTACAGTAATAGACCTCCTGGTTGACTAAAAGACATTTGCAGCCCAGGTAAGATCTCCCTCCACATAACTGGCAAGAGAGACATGTGCTAGAGCGACTCGTTAAACTTCCCTTGCAGATGCAGCAAGGGAAAATAGAAGATTTTGATTGTAGCACAGCCATCACCCTGGTAAAGACAGCAGCATTAGATCGAAGATAGCACCAAATTCTATAAACAAATTATCATCGCTCCATGGTTTCAAGCAGACGAAAGTAACAAGGCTCCAACTAAACTCAAGAAATATTATACACACATTTGCCCTTTCAAGCATTACTCGGTAGAACAGGAAAGCAATCAGCAGAAAAAATACAAGATTACACCATTTGAGTGGCTTACCATAACGAGCACTATAATTATAGAAAGTCCTAAAAACATTGGACACTAGTTGATCCAGGTGACACGTTGGTTACGCGCTATTAATTGACCAATGATTTCAATAGTTTGATGAAGCCCGGATAGGAAAAGAGTTAAAGTTAACCTTCTACAGGTCAGCCGGATTGAGTCTAATTAGATCTGCATTATTTTGTGGATTCATAGATATTGTTGCAACACTCTTACCACCAGGCAAAGAAACATAAGTCCGTCATAGTCGTAGCGGTAGCAGGTAGGCAGTAGGTAGGCCTAGTGGTAGAAGGTTGTGTGACAGTGCCATAAAAAGTATCATTGTTATTATTAGTGGTGGCAGTAGTTAAGTAGTTGTTGTAGTAACAGATGTAGTAGTACGGGTTAATGAGGAATGGACGCTGATGATGGAGCGAAAAGCGTCTTGGTATTGACTTAGATCGGAGCATTGGTCGACACTGGCATTGTGTCGCTTCTTAATTTTGGTCTATATATTGTCGTTGACTAATGCAACACGTTCTGACGTGTGAAAACACTTTTTAATAATGTCAGACAAATTTGCAATAGTGTTTGCTGCACGGAGACAAAGAAGAACCAATCACTGAAAACACAGCTTCATTCAAAAACTAGAAAATTATTACGCATAATCATATCATACATGTATCAAAAATGTCTAATTAAATTGTGAGACCTAATTGTCCTGTAAAACATGCAGTAAGCTTATTATACGATACGAGACACTGAAAATATAATATCTTGCATAGTTTATAGATTGTACACACACATTTTGCTAATTTAAATACCAATAACAGCAGTAGTCTACAACGTAGATGTACATTAAAATATCTAAATATCACAAAACTGAGTAGAAATTTGACTATTGATAATAGTTATATATAGCAACGTGTATGCCACTTGACAAGACATGATGTGCATTAGGGCTTCGGACAAAAGTCATTGCTATACATGACACAAAAACCTAAAGGTCTTAAATATAACGCGGACATACATTACAAATTGAAGTTCGTTTTGTAGAATCGGATTAAACAAGTGCAAAAGAGAAAAATAAACAGACATAACGAATAAATAGAAAGACAAATTGAACGTTCGTTGTGTGAGATTTATTTTTTGTCGCATCTGTTGTTGTGGCATGTAGAACAAGTGGCGCATGGTTTATGATATTGAGCTGATGGCTGCTGCGTCAACACTCGACACCGAATCATCGTCGGCGTTACTCGGCTGAGAGAACTTGGAACGCACTGAGCCGAAGTCGTTGAACGAAGGTCCGAACTTTGAACGCGTTGCGAGGTTGGCTTGGCGAGAGAAGTCCCTCTCTTCCTGGCGTCTACGGATGTGACGGACTGCCAGCGCAATGCCGATTGCGACGAGAGCAGTTACAAGGACGGCCATTGCAGCAACAAGACCGATCATCCACGAACTCGACCCATCCGCCGAATGCGAAACACTTTGTCCAGTCTGGTCAGCGAGCAGAGGAGCTGGAGCTGTAAGAAGGCAACAATGTTATTCAGGCTTTACATTGGTCATCTTTGGTTCAACTTCATAATAATTCTTGGGAAGCGAGGGATCGAACCGAAAAACTGTGAGTTGCAATAGGCCTAAAAATGACCCGATAGATATATCCGATGTGAGAATAGACCTCATAAAATTATTTAAATGTTGCAGTAATTCTTTAGACTGTGACCGTGGTAGCTACGGTTGTAGCTAGTAGTCATACGCTGTAGTTGTTATTGTTGCTATTGCTGCTGCTTTTTCTACGTTGGCACATGTCGACTCTCTGCCTTTCTATTATGTTGCATGAGTTCGCCAAAGGGTGATTTTCGACTAAGGTTCCAAATAAATTTCAGGTTAGATAGCCTATCTATATTTATATATATATCTATGTCATGAGTTATCTTAAATGGCGAGTTAGCCCTAGCCTATTAAGGAAAGGGTGTCTAGAATATTGTCATCGAAATACCAGAAAACAAAGCCTGAACTCGTTTAGAAAATTATTCAGATAAAAAGACAACTGAAATTAAACTAAAAGACATAGTTACATATATAGCAAAAACAGTATCGTTAATAGGCTACGCCTATAGAGCCCTAATCGATGGTCGTGCCCTCCCCCAGACCCCCCAACAAAACTTCGCCCCCACTCACGTTTCCGTTCGCATGGAGACAGTTTCTGCAGGTGTGAAGAAGTCCTGTTACGCAGCGAAGGGCTTCGGTTGGCTCACTGGTCTGGTTGGTTCTGAAGTCGTCCGTTGGTCCGTTCTCGAACCCAGCGTCGAGAGGTCCCGTCCTGCTGGCGTTCCAGCTACGACCGCTGGTCGCGTCTTGTAGAGGAGTGCCCGTTTCTCACAGACACCGCCCACGTCTAGCATAGACGTGGTCACGTGGTAGAGAAGTTGCGACGAAGTGGCGGAAAGCGACGGAGAAAATGGCGGGAAAGCGTCCGCCCCTTCTAGACCGTCCTCGTCTGGTAGTCCGTTGTGCTCGGACTTCGCCTGGTAGCACCGTTGTGCCCAGTATTCACCTTCTTGCACCGTTGTGCGTTGTCCTACGCTCGAACGTCCTTCAGCAAAGTTCAGCGTGCATGCCCACTTCGCATCTCCGACCGACGACTGATGACTCCTCGACGACAGCTTCCGACGACTGACCGCCGACTGACTCTCCTCCGACGACTGACTCCCAGACAGTCCGTTCTCTTGCCTATATAGGCCTATCTGCCTTCCAGACAGATGACCTTTACCCCCGACACACCTTTTGGACCCAACGACCATCGACGACCATCGATATATTATAAAAGCTATTATTATTATAAGTATATCTATAAACTATTGTCAAACTGTCATTTAAGCACATAATACTATTATATACGACATAACACAATATAGGTATATAATGCATAGGTCTACAACAATGGGCCCAATGATATTTACAAGGGCAACTCGTGACAATGGCCCCCCACTTAAGAGAAAACTAACTTAGCTTTTCTTTACAACTAAAACTAAAACGATTGCCCTGTTAATATCTAGGTTTACTTATCCTAATTCCTATTTAGGCCTACAGATGGCGGCTTAAAAAATCGGCCCCCACATTTTCAAACCCTTTTTAAAAAGCGTTTAATAAAGAAATACGGCTGCAAAATTAAAACCCAGTAAATACTAAACTCCCATTTACTGGATTAGCTCCTTGATGATAGATCAAAGACTGATGATCCATCCGACTTACTCACTCACAATATTGAAGAGGCGCATGCTGCTGTGGAAGGCTCAATCACTCCTAACCTAGTCCTCGATTTTCTTGTCCAGCTTCTGTCTCATAGCCTATGGCACAGGATATGGCCTCTTCATCCCTGCGACATTTAACGTAGGCTGAATCCGATGACCGACTAGTTTGATTCTTCTTAGCATATCACTGAAGATGTCTTGAAATTCTTCCAAGAGGTTTTCAACCTCCTTCTTCTGATCCTCTGACAGATCATGGCCTATCTCCACATCTTTGTAGGTCTCTTTCTGCAGTTTGTTAAAGAGTGGCAGATTTCCTTCACCTGTCATCCTCATCTCTGCATCCGACAATTCTTCGACGACAACAGCTGCACCTACAGCTTGCATTTCGTCGTTCACGGTTTCCTCGCTCGATCTATTCTCTGTCTCTGGTTGACGCTCATAATAGCGTTTCAGCATGTTCGCATGGAACGTCTTTGCTCGGTGAGGAAACTGGATTACATAATCAGCTTCTCCGAATCGTTTAAGTACTTGAAATGGACCTTTCCATTGCATTTGCAGTTTGTTGCTCTCTGTAGGCAACAGTAGCAGTACTTTATCGCCTGGATCAAACTTTCGAGGCTTGGCATGCTTGTCAAAATTGCGCTTATATTTATCAGCGGCTCTTTGCAGATTTTCTTGCGCTAAATGACAAGTCTCTTGAAGACGATTCCTCAGATCGACAACATACTCATAAGTCGTCTTCTCCTCTGGTTCAGCAATGTCTTTAGTCCACAGTTCTTTCAAGATCGCCATGGATCCTCGCACAGGTCTTCCGTAAATCATCTCAAATGGACTGAATCCCGTACTTTCATTACTGACCTCACGATATGCGAACATCAAAGGATCTAAGTATCGATCCCAATCTCTCACTTTCTCTGCACACATTTTCCGAAGCATTTGTTTGATGACTCCGTTATATCTCTCAACCAATCCACAGTTTTGACTGTGATATGGAGTGCTGAATAATTGTTTTATCGACAGAAGTCGACCTACTTCCTTCATCATTGCTCCTGTGAACTGTGATCCATTGTCTGAGAGCAGTTCCAATGGCGCCCCCATCCTTGAAAAGATGCTAAGCAATGCTTCTGCAACCGAACAGGTGTCAATTTGCTTAAGCGCGATACACTCAGGATAGCGGCTTGCACAATCCACCAATGTTAAAATGTACCGGTGTCCTCGCTCTGAGCATGGAAGTGGTCCAATGAGGTCGACCACGCATCTCTTAAAGACCGTGTCAATTATCGGCATTTTGATCAAAGGCACTTTCTGCACTCGCCCCTTCGGCAACGTTCTTTGACAAATATCGCAGGATCGACAGTATCTTCCGATATCACTGTAGCATCCTGGCCAAAAGAATTGAGATAGAATTCTCTCTTGAGTTTTGTGAATGCCCAAGTGTCCTCCAAGAATCGAGCTATGGGCTACTTCCATTACTCGTGTTCTCAACCTGGATGGAATTACCAGCTGTTTCACTTCATCGCCGAAGTTATGATGTGGTGATTGAAACTTGCGGTACAGTAGTCCTCGTTCTACATCAAAGCGTACGATGCGATCGTCATCGTTCGTTCCAGTCGCTTCTTTCTGTGTAGAATACTCCCAGTATTTCTTCAATGAACTATCTTCAGCTTGTTCCTTCTTTAACGTTTCCAATGTGACTTCATTCTGAAAGTCTGGAACTCGTAATTGCTTTGGCAGTGCTCTTGCTTTCTCCTTCATCTGTCGGGTTTCAACAGCTG
Source organism: Lumbricus rubellus (assembly GCA_945859605.1). Lineage (NCBI taxonomy): Eukaryota > Metazoa > Annelida > Clitellata > Crassiclitellata > Lumbricidae > Lumbricus > Lumbricus rubellus. The sequence continues at coordinate 29,399,879 of OX243828.1, read as the reverse complement.
ATGTCACATTCAACTGCTCTTCAGTACTCCCCGCCTCTTTCTCTGCGTCAATCAACAAGTCTTGTTCATGTACCTCAGTACTCTTGTCGAAGGATCTGGGCCGTAGTTCTGCTCCAGATATATTTCCAATTACAAGATCGTATAATGTTTCCTTCATGCAGAGCGCTTTCACTTTCCCTGTGAAGTAGTCCGTTCTGACTTCAATGATAGCGGTTGGCACTTTCCTCGTAGTTTTGTCAATCAGAATGCACAACTCATGTTTCCCAGTCATCTGATTCTTTTTCACCAGCTTCCTGGCTACAACCACTGACGAACATCCGGTGTCTCGAAGCACTTCGACCTGTTGATCTCCTACATAACCAATCGTTGTCTTCATATCAGTTCCGTATTTACCCGGTCTACAGGCTTCAGCTATGACGTGCGCTTTGCAACCACATCTTAGTTCGACATCCTCACCATCGGACAGATTTTTCAACGCCTGACCAGCATTTTCGTCACACCCTTCCTTGACCAGCGTTCCTTCTGGATCGGTTGAAGTTGCGGTCGTTTGGTGCGTTTTCTTATCAACTGCGGAAGATGCTGATTTATCTTTCTTGTTCTCAGCTTTTTTCTTCTGGTTCTGCCGTGCATTTCTAGGCTTCCAGGAAGTCTGCATTCCTGCTGCTTTATGTGACGTATTCATTCTAAACCGACATGAATTATAGGAGTGCCCGTATCGGTTACAAAAAAAACAAGGCCTATCAGTAGCCCCGTTACGTTTTTGGTCTTTCTTTCCAGCCCTCTCATTTTCCTTCGTGAAGTCTGGCTTGAGAAATTTTCCCTCTGTTCTTACTTCTTTCTCTCCATAGTCCGACTGGTATGGCTGTTTTGACTTTACTTCGTGTGCCTCTATGTAGGTCTCCGCTAATTTAGCGAGTTCTTGAAGGTCTTTTGGCGCCCTTTCTCTCAAGAACAGCGACAATTCTTTGCTCACTACCGAGAGATACTGCTCCTTTACCAGCAGACTCTTTAGTCCTTCGAAGTCTTGAGTGACTTTGGCGAGCTCAATCCATCTCATCAAGTAGCTTTCTAACCTGGTGATGAATTGTTGAGGCGCTTCTCCAGTTTCCGGTCTACAGTTATTAAACCGCTTGTGAAAGCCTTCTTCCGTCATCTGATATCTTTTCAGAAGAGCATCTTTCAATGCGTCGTAATCGTCGTATTGTTCAGGCGGCATACGCGCAAACACATCTAAAGCGCGTCCTTTCAAAAGTGCGGCCAAATAAACTGCCCATTCCTGTCTTTTCCATTTTCGAATAGACGCATATTTCTCAAATCTTCTCAGATAAGCGTCCATATTATCTTTGCCATCCTCAAATGGAGGTAGCTTTGGTCCTTTCCTCGCATTGACTGTAAAATCCGAGGTCCGCTCCTCTTCCTCCTCCTCTTCACCATCCTCTTCCGATGCTGCGTTTTCACTACCACTTCTAATACTAGCCTGCCGTAGGCCTACAGCCTTCCCTTCGAGCTTAGCTTTCTCCAAAGCCATAGACTGCTCATGCTGCTCCTTTTGCATTTCCAATGCTTGCTCGTGCGCCTCCTGTTTCATCTTTCTTTCAAGTTCCAATTTCCTCATGGCGCATTCATCGGCTTCGGCTTTTGCCCGTCTTTCCAAATCTAAGGCTTCGGCTTTTGCCTGCCTCTCCAAATCTAACTTCCTCATTACATTGGCTTCGGCCTCGGCCGTGGCCTGTCTCTCCAAATCTAACTTCTTCATGGCGTTTTCTTCGGCTACAGCTTTAGCCTGTTGCTCCATCTCAAACTTCTTGAGTGCGTTTTGTTCTGCTTCCACTTTAGCCTGACGCTCCAGTTCAAACTTGCGCATCTCTCTGTCAGCTGCTCTCTCTTCTCGCTCCAGAATCCGTTTCTGTCGCGCTTCTTCATCCGCTCTGTGCTTTTCCACAAACTCAAGAAGCTCAGGCCCTTTCAAGCCACTCCTTTCGGCAAGTGCTATCAATTGCTCCATGTTGCAATATAATTAGCCGGCTGGGCTAAACTGAAACCGAATATCCCCTAAGCGACAAATGCTAGTCTAATCAGTCTAGATAATTACCTTAGACCTCACTATAGGCGACACTATAGAAGAAGTATGTTTACCTAAGTCTACAACAGATCTTTAAACAATCCCTCTGGCCTATTTTATGCAGCGAGAAACACCTACGCTATCCTAGCATAAATTATCTTTAGCAATGCTTCAATGCGTTTAGCTAAATCGTTTAATCAGTGTCTAAATCCCCGTCTATTTCTATCGAGTCAAATAAAACTTATGTTCCTAATACAACGACCATATCCTAAACAAACTCAGCCAATCCACCTACGCTGCCACCACATTGTCATGAGTTATCTTAAATGGCGAGTTAGCCCTAGCCTATTAAGGAAAGGGTGTCTAGAATATTGTCATCGAAATACCAGAAAACAAAGCCTGAACTCGTTTAGAAAATTATTCAGATAAAAAGACAACTGAAATTAAACTAAAAGACATAGTTACATATATAGCAAAAACAGTATCGTTAATAGGCTACGCCTATAGAGCCCTAATCGATGGTCGTGCCCTCCCCCAGACCCCCCAACAAAACTTCGCCCCCACTCACGTTTCCGTTCGCATGGAGACAGTTTCTGCAGGTGTGAAGAAGTCCTGTTACGCAGCGAAGGGCTTCGGTTGGCTCACTGGTCTGGTTGGTTCTGAAGTCGTCCGTTGGTCCGTTCTCGAACCCAGCGTCGAGAGGTCCCGTCCTGCTGGCGTTCCAGCTACGACCGCTGGTCGCGTCTTGTAGAGGAGTGCCCGTTTCTCACAGACACCGCCCACGTCTAGCATAGACGTGGTCACGTGGTAGAGAAGTTGCGACGAAGTGGCGGAAAGCGACGGAGAAAATGGCGGGAAAGCGTCCGCCCCTTCTAGACCGTCCTCGTCTGGTAGTCCGTTGTGCTCGGACTTCGCCTGGTAGCACCGTTGTGCCCAGTATTCACCTTCTTGCACCGTTGTGCGTTGTCCTACGCTCGAACGTCCTTCAGCAAAGTTCAGCGTGCATGCCCACTTCGCATCTCCGACCGACGACTGATGACTCCTCGACGACAGCTTCCGACGACTGACCGCCGACTGACTCTCCTCCGACGACTGACTCCCAGACAGTCCGTTCTCTTGCCTATATAGGCCTATCTGCCTTCCAGACAGATGACCTTTACCCCCGACACACCTTTTGGACCCAACGACCATCGACGACCATCGATATATTATAAAAGCTATTATTATTATAAGTATATCTATAAACTATTGTCAAACTGTCATTTAAGCACATAATACTATTATATACGACATAACACAATATAGGTATATAATGCATAGGTCTACAACAATGGGCCCAATGATATTTACAAGGGCAACTCGTGACAATCTACACCACGATCATGATAACCGAATTACTAGAAATGATAGCATTCTAGGACATCGCTTTTCTGTAAACAGACACTCGCCAATAAAGCTACTATATCCACTAGTTAGAATTATTTTAGTAGGCTTGTTATAGGCTACGAGCGTGTACCTACCAACAACTTGTCCATTATTCGTTATGCAGTAATAACTTCCGTAGACATTTATGCAGCTAGCATCAGAAGAACAAGGCGTTGACTTGCATTCGTTGATATCTGTAAGAACCAAAGAAATGATTGTTTTACAATTACCAACGCATTCTATTTCAAAATAGTTAATTCGCTTGTACATCTGGTTATAGTGGACAAACAAATATTTAAATCTGTCTAAGTAACCATTGAAGAACATTACAGCGAATCATTACGTCTAACCAAAACCGACAAAGATTAGGCAAGTCAGCGTAATTTGTGGAATCAAAGAAATTTGTTCACAAGAATATTCGAATAGAGTCAAAGTTAACCCCTTAAAGGCACTAACAATGTGTCGTAAAAGATTGCCAATAGGTCTATAGATATAAGTCGTTAACATTGCGCTATGAATTATCAACTTTTGCACATTAAGATCAGTTGACATTACGCCATAGATCTTAATGATATTTTCTTGAAGAACCTTCAATCGACTTTCAAGTCAATGCTGAACAACTTGTTTTTAGGCCGAGCACTTCATCAAAGCCGCATAAATAATCTGACAAGATCAACTGCTTAATGCTACAAATACGACACTTACCATCACAAGTTCTTCCATCCGGTGACAGTTCAAAGCCAGGTCTACACGAACATTTGAAACTTCCATCCGTGTTCTTGCAGATGTGCGAGCAACCACCGTTGTTAATAGCACACTCGTCCATATCTGCAATCACACAATTCATCGACCTTTAAGAATATTATCTCAATTCAAGGTTCATCGTCCTTCACGGAAAGTAACAACTAGTTTATAACCAAAACGATTATTATTATTTAGTCAGAGTATCACGGATTTCGTTGATCCACCGCTGAAGAAGACAATTATTTTAGGAACTGAATTGGTAACAATAATTCCTCGATTAGGTAATCCTGCGGTGGTTAGACCTACTGATTATGCTACTAAACAATACACGAATAAAACACACTATCACACAAAGATCGAATGATAATATTAATAATAATCTGCAGACGCATTTAAATTACCGATGCATTGAGTTCCGTTGACTGGTAGAACGTCACAATCGTCCAGAGGACAGAAACATTGGTAGCCTCCGAATTCTGTGTGTCTGCAGTACAGCTCTGCAACGCAAATCATCGAAGAAATTTTAATTTCAGCGAATCATAACAAGCTTTGATTGATTCCATTAATTCAAATCCAACAAATTCTGAAATTTCCATTAGGTTTCTCTGATCACCGTAGAAATGCTCTATGCGGATTCGGACAACATTTGAGAATTAAACTTGTCCAAAACACAGAATATGTCTTAACTTTTCTACATCAACAATAGTTTATTCATCTCGAGTTTTTAAAATTCACTTACCCAGATTTGGTCGGCAAATTTCCTCCGAGATGGAATTGATGATGGTGTCAAGTCCTGTGCCGAAGTCCAAGGCCGTCCACCACTGATGGTATTCTAGGTGAGGATGCGAGGCAATCATCTTTAGTTCGTACTTGTTTATCTTGCTTGTCAAACCGATGGTATACATTGAGACTCCTGCCCGATGCGCAAGACTTGCTTCCGAAAGAGCCTGGCTGGCGTAGATGGTTGATGCACCTTCAGTGATCAGTATGGCCACATTCGGTACATCCGGTCGGTCACCGGAAGCTGTGGTGAACTGAGTCGTCCTCATGGCCTGCAGAGCAGCATAGATGTTGATCGAATTGCTGTTGATGTAAGGCAGGTTGACTATGGCGGTCTTCAGGGTCGTCTTGTTGTAGTAGGAGTTGAGTAGAATCTGATTGCTTGCACCGTCGGCGAACGTCACAACTCCGACTCTGGTGGCGGTGTCGCTAATCGGGAGCTCTTCGACAATTGCTGCAACATATGCGAGCATCTTCGCCCAGTTGTCGGAACCAGTGTAGGAAGAGCTGTCGAGTATGAAGACGAGATCCATGACTTTCTTTGAGCAATCACTCTGCGCTGATGTGATGCACGTACGGGCCACGAGCACGTCATCAAAAGAAATGAGAGATCTGAAGTCGTAGCTGAGGAAGTAGCTCTGGTTCAGCTGTTGAGGACGGGCAGATATGTCTCTCAGATCACCATAGATCACCTTCGATGTCACTCCCACGCTGAGGATGGATATTCCAGCCTGAGCGGCAAGATTGGCTTCAGCCACAGCAGAAGGTTTGTTGTCATAGCCATCAGTGATGACAATTGCAACTTCTTCTACTCCCAGTCGTCGACCATGTTGCTGAGTGAACTGCGTCGTTCTCATTTCACGAAGTCCAGCCGCCAAGTCTGATGCAGCACCGTTCACAAATGGAATGCTCAAGATGGCTTGCTTCATCGCATCTTTACTATAAATAGCAAAACAAACATAAGTTTTTTCACACCTCCGAATAAAATTTATTAATCAGAAACATATTTGTTATATTAAATGGTTTATTATGTAACTACTTCAACTCTCTGCAAATTTAAATGGCAATTAAAAGCGAAATTCTGGGGAAAAGCCTGGATAATGGGTTCTGATGTTTTGTATTAGACAAAGAATGTCGACGTTTAGACATTGTTTGCTGATTATCATGCTCAAGTCTTACCTGCTGTACGTGTTCAGATAGAAAATGTTTTCGGCTGTAGACGAGAATCTGACAACTCCGACCCGTGTCAGCTCTGGACTGATGTTCATCTTATCTACGATCGAAGCAACGAAGTTGAGAACGTTGGTCCAGTTGGCGCACGAAGAGCCACTGAGTTGGGTGCAGACGGTCGATGAACTGTCAAGCACGAACACTACATCGCTCTTCACCGACTGGCAAGCAGCTGAATCTGGAAACAAGTTTAAGAGAATACTTTAAGTTTCTGCTTTTGCAGTAAATTGTCTAATGGATTCTAATGGAAAATTACCCCAAACTGTTTCAAATAGTTAGTACATGTAAGTTGAAACTTGGGTTAAAAAGAAACCAATAGAGCCGATAGATATATATTAATTTAATTCGAAATTCTTCAACGCTTTCGAATGTTCCACGGTTTAAAATCAATGAATTTAGTGTATCGCAAAATCCTTGGAATGCTTACAAGGACATGAATAGTCGACTGGAGCCAGATGATAGCCTTCCTCGCAACTGCAGTAGTAGCTGTCGAAGGTATCCACACAGTATTGAGAACATTGTCCATTGTCGTATTCGCATTCGTTATCAAAGCATGAACCTGAAACATTGGAAACAATTACATTATTTCTTAATTATAGTCTGGAAATGAATTGCGCATGACATGGTATCCTACTTTCACTTTTAAAATGGCTCCTCTTTATGGAGAATCAGTTAAAATCCACATCACGATATTGCATGTCCTGGTCAATATTTCGATTTTTAGCATATACATTTCAAAAACTGCGAAAAAGAAGAAAATGAAGAAGACTACGAAGAAGAAGACCAGCTCTGTTCTGGTGCAAGGCTAGTTGTTTTTAAATGCACATCTGCCATGCTTTAAGCTTCGAAAAATGCCAATAAACTTAGTATGAAAACATGCACATTGAACTGCCCGCCTATGCATACCTGCAGATTGTCCTTCTTGACCTCGTGGTCCAGCAACTCCAGTTGCTCCAGTTCTTCCCATAGGTCCTGGATTTCCTTTCAGACCAGTGGCTCCATTTTGTCCGATTGGACCAGTAGCTCCGGTCTGACCCACGCCTGCGAGAAAGACAAATAATTCACGATTTTAGGCATTGGACCTTGTATTCCGGTGCCCCCAGTGCTTCCTTGCGAGCCCGAGATCCCTGTTGCTCCCATGGGTCCAGAAGCTCCGGTTGAGCCTGATGCACAGAAAATATACATTTATTATACGCTGTTGCCTTTTGAGGTCGTGGCTAATTGCAATCAAACCATAACTATTATTGTAAGCTCAGTTCGGTTTGAACACATATGTATGTGATCCAGTGCTTGAAGTGTCGAAAAAGCAGTACCTGGACGCCTCTACCTTCCCAGCTTGTGTTGGTCTAAAAAGTGGCAAGTCAGACTGCCGTCTAATGCCGTCAGTTCTCACTTTAAGCCCATTCCACTCTGTCTATATATTATTTACAAACGGTTAATGAAATCGCATGAGGCTCAATTTCTGTTATTGCAAATGATAGATATTTGTTATTATTGTAGATTTGCTTACCAGTTCTTCCGATGCCAGTGGCTCCGGTGGCCCCAGTTGCTCCATTGACACCGGGCATTCCTGTGTATCCAGTTGAGCCAGTTCTTCCCATCACTCCACTCGCTCCAGTTGCTCCTGTGGCTCCTAATGGGCCAGTGCTTCCAGTCGCTCCGGTGGAACCCGTGTCACCTTTGAGTCCAGTGGCTCCAACCAATCCTGTGGATCCCTGAAGACCTGTTAACATAAACGGTCAGGTTCAGTAACTGAAGCTATTCTTGAATCTGTTGAATTTTCAATTCCATATCGGCATAAGAGATCACTGGATAAAAATTTGCTTGCAAATTCTGCAATTTCAAGAAGGCTTTTCGTATGATAAATGAACATTAGTGCCAACAATAAGTCGTTACACAATTAATTTTTTCAATCAATGAGAAAACCTTATCTTAGCAGTAGATTTGAAAAAGCATGCTTTATTCTACACACGATATTAGTAAGACAACTGTTGTTAAGCGAACCTGTAGCTCCGCTGGCTCCTGTTTTACCGATTGGTCCGGTCGCTCCAGTTCCGCCCACTGGACCAGTTGAACCTGTGCTTCCAACGGGTCCGGTGAAACCAGTAGATCCAGTCCGACCCATGGAACCAGTGTTGCCTTGAGGACCGGTCTGTCCGGTTGCTCCGATACCACCTGTAGCTCCTGTTAAAATAGAAATGTTGATGAAAAGTTACAGCTGGAAGAAGTCCAGGTCACTCTACCCCAAGAACTACTTTTTCCAATGAGCAGTAGGCCTGAAGGCAAAACACCTCATAGAATGAACTATTTAATCTATTGGTCTTACTCATATTCGATCAGATTAAATGTGTGCAGTTAATTGATTAATTAGTTTCTTTTAAATCAGAAACACAAGTCTACAACGACAGATGGAATTACGTGATCAATTATTAGTTATTATTAATCGGTGCATGGCATAGGCCTACCTGTGTCTCCTTTGAGTCCTGTGGGACCAGTCGATCCGCTTGCCCCTACTGGCCCAGTTGACCCAATCAAACCGGTTGATCCTGTGCGTCCCTGTGGACCAGTTGATCCTGTCGATCCAATGGGACCAGTGGAACCGGTATTTCCAGTGGCTCCGACGGGTCCAGTGCTGCCCGATGCACCTAAGACATTCAAGAAAATGTCAGTCAGCTTTCAGATGGGAACGAAAAGTTGATTTTGAAATCTGATAAGTTGCTGTACTATTCACTGAACACGAAATAATTAATTAGCCGCAGGGCGTTTTGGCCGAGTTTCAAAAATACATTCTCCTAAAATTTCTCCTGATCCTGTTCCTCCTATTGGTCCTGCATAAATATATTAGTTTATCGCTGCCCCAGAAATTCATTCAGTTACCGATTGGACTTTGGTTAGGCTAAGTTATCAACTTAATTACCTGTGTTTCCTTGAAGTCCCTGCACTCCTTGGACTCCGGTTGATCCTGTTCCTCCTATTGGTCCTGCAAATCCGGTTGCTCCTGTTCGACCTTGAGGACCAGTGGATCCCGTTAATCCAACTGGACCAGTTGAACCAGTGAGACCAGTTGCTCCCAAGCCACCCGTCGGACCAGTGACACCTGGGTGAAAAAGGACATGACGCATTTTCTTAAATAATCAAAATGATGATGATCATATTATATAAATCTTGATATCATTATATAGCTAAAATTGAAATAAAGCGATAAATAAAATCGTCATTTGTATGGAAAATACATTGGAGGAACCGCCGCTAACCTGTTGCTCCAGACAATCCCTTTGGACCAGTTGATCCGGTGGCACCAACGGGTCCTGTATTGCCGGTATTTCCAGTGGCTCCAGTCTTCCCAGCCACTCCAGTAGATCCAGTTGCTCCTTGTGGACCAGTGGATCCAGTCAGACCTGAAGCAGAACCAAACCAGGATATTCAACAGTTATTTTAAATTTGAATTAGATGTGCTACTCAAGACAAAAGTGTGCTGCTTGGAAACATTTTGAACCTAGGGTATCTTAAATCGACCACAGTTGAACTCGCACTTCTGGTCGAATACAACTGAGATTCCATGAGACTATGCATTTCTATTACGGGTTGTTTCAAAAGACCAAGTACAAACCTGTCGCTCCAGTAGCTCCAATTGGACCAGTCATTCCTGTTACTCCAGTTGCTCCCTTTTCTCCAGTCGGACCAGTGGCTCCTGTGCTTCCGTTCAGACCCATGGGTCCTGTCTGACCAGAGGCTCCACTATTGCCTTTGGGTCCAGTGTAACCGGTGTTTCCTTGAAGACCAGTCATTCCAGTTGCTCCAGTGCCTCCCACAAGTCCAGTTGATCCAGAAGCACCTGTTTTTCCAGCAGGTCCAGTTGACCCTGTCTGTCCGACAGCTCCCTGAGGACCCGTCTGACCAGAGGCTCCAGTTCTTCCCGCCAAACCCGTGCTGCCTGCAAACACATGAAGCATGAGATTCGTAACTTTGCAACGATCGAAACGATACAACTTGACAGAAGACAGAAGAAAATATAATTATTACGCGCAATGTAACTCTTCCGAAATCACATTTTCAACATCAATTTTACAGACCGCTGTTGAAAAGATTCGTAGCATTTACGATTCAGAAAATAATGTAGCGAAAATAATAATGCATCAACTAATTACCAGTGGATCCCTGTTGTCCTGTAAGACCAGTTGATCCAGTTGCACCAATTGGTCCAGTAGACCCAGTCTGTCCGGTCGAACCCGTCCTGCCTGCGAGTCCAGTAGCACCAGTGCTTCCGGTAGCTCCGTTGGTGCCATTCAATCCTCGCTGACCAGTCGCGCCAGAGGCTCCAGTCAAACCTGGAATCCAAAATATTCTTCGGTTCAGTCCAGATGATACGAGAAGTATTAATAATATAAATAACAGCAGAAGATGCTTTCATAATAGAAATCAGTAAGATCTACTTTTTTTAATTGGATAAGTTGATTGCACAATTTAGAGGCTCTTTACCTCTTTGACCTGTGGATCCAGTCAACCCAGTTGCTCCGACGTTTCCTTGAAGTCCAGTAGATCCAGTGGCACCCACGCCTCCCGTTGGACCCGTAGCACCTGTTGATCCTGTTCTTCCAACACCTGTTGCACCTGTTGCTCCAGCCTGTCCTGTTGCACCCGTACCTCCTTGGAGACCAGTGGAGCCAGAAGATCCAGTTTTTCCAGCGATACCTTGAATACCGGTTGCACCAGATGAGCCAGTGAGACCTAGGTAAAATAACGTTTCACACTGCAGCTTATGTCTTTTTGGTATAAAGTTGTTCACGACAATATAGCGCAATTTCAAACAGAAAATCTATAAACAGATGATATGAGAACAAATAATATGGAAACTACTTAGGTCATAAACATCCACGTCTGAATCAACATAGCGATGTGACCATTATCAAACAAACTGGTTTAGCATATTATCGTTCAAGAGCAGCTTTGTTCATTTCCGTTTTTATAAAAATATGACCAGTTGCTTACCAGTTGTTCCTGTTGCTCCAGCATTTCCAGTCTGCCCAGTTGCACCCGCGTTTCCGGTAGCACCCACAGGTCCAGTAGATCCAGAGGCGCCTGGCGTTCCCTGAATACCAGTGGCTCCTGTGCTACCAGCAGGTCCAGTTGAACCAGTCATTCCAGTGGATCCAGCTTGGCCAGAGGCTCCTGTAACATGCAGATGCTTCGTATAGAACACGTAGAATAGCAGAACAGAAGAACGTGCTGCTTTGATTTCAAATGATCTTCTATACATAAGGCACTTGACGAATTTAGTTTCTACGACAGCACAATTTTATTGCTTACAAAAAGTGACCATAATATATTACGGTACCGATTTTTACGCAACGATCTATTATTTTTGCATTCAGGAATTTACACCATGAACCGAGACACCTCTCTGCATTCTATTCTTTAGAAATGACAGCGACCTATCACACTCACAAACGTTATGGGACATTCGTCTTAGAGATAACAACAGCCTCACCTGTATTTCCGGTTGATCCTGTGAGTCCAGTAGCTCCCATAGGACCAGTGCTACCAGTGTTGCCATTTGCTCCTTGTATTCCCTGCTGGCCAGTGGCTCCTGTGTCACCTGGTTTACCTGTCAGACCTTGAGATCCAGTGGCTCCTGTCAATCCGCGAGGTCCCGTCATTCCTGTTCCGCCTATAACAAGTAATTACACGGAATTAACAATCTTCATCAATCATTCTTCAAATGCTTCATTTCTAAGAAAACACCATTCACTACTAAGTGTGTAAACAATAAATCCATTTCAATCTAAATAGGTAAGATGTTTTTGCGAAATTAATAGAGACTGATATGAATCCAATGCATGATGCAATTTTTTGCGTTTTATATAATTTCCTGGCGAAAAGAGACTCAGACCGAAGACACATACACACATATAAAATATATATTTAATTGCATATATTTACCAGCTGGTCCAGTGCTTCCAGTTTGTCCGTTGAGACCTGTTGCTCCGGCTGATCCATTAAGTCCTTGCGCTCCAGTTGCCCCAGTGCGACCTGTGGCGCCTGTATCTCCTTGCCTTCCTTGTGATCCACTCACACCAGTGGAACCTGTGACCAAACAACGTTCAGCGTAAACAAATGACCAAGAAAAGCAACCCAAAGTTTTATGATTCCGATTCAAAACAATTTTGAATAGTAAAATGTAATACTTTCTGACTGTTGAAAGCAGTCTATACTGTTATTCGGGGTTAAATATTAAAAGCTAATAGATATGATCTAAAATACGCTTGAAGGTATACCTTGAAGTCCTGTGGCTCCAGTCGATCCTGCCAATCCTGTAGCTCCAGTATTTCCATCAAGACCCCTTATCCCAGTGGCTCCGGTTTTTCCGGGCAATCCACTGGCTCCTACGTTGCCGGTGGCGCCTGTTCCGCCAACTGGACCCGTTGAACCTGTGTTTCCAGTTGCTCCGTTCAGTCCGGTAGAACCTATATAGAGAAATTTCAAAGCATCATTTAGCCATATTCACAATCAGTTGTAAAGTTATCCGAAAATATGTTAAAAGTCTCTATTTTTTGTTCAATGATTAGCTTAAGTTGAAACAAAACTTATAGGTATAATACGGCATGTATTAAAACTAGACAATAATTATCAATTTTTCGAGCTTGAAGGCAGATACAAACAATCTCGTTCATGAACGATATGGAATTTAAGAACCTCGTTTACCTTGTTGACCTGTAGCTCCGATTCCTCCAGCGGGTCCTGTGTTTCCAGTAGATCCGGTAGCACCACCAGGTCCCATCTGTCCTTGTGGTCCAGTCGCTCCAGTTTTCCCAACACCTGTTGCTCCAGTTGCACCTAAACATCGGTGAATATAACTGTTACAATCTTCAATTCGTAAAGGCACTTCAATGAAAAAAATTTACAAAACACAATTACATAATCAGAGAAACTAATCCAGCCACAAAAATGTGTAGAATTGCAAAGAAAAGTGTAATTGCAATTTTAAAATCAACTTTTATTTAGTGTCATTTAGATTTAAGATGCATTTAATAATCAAACAAATTTTCAGAGTGTGTCAACCGAAATGAAAGACCAATTTACCTTGTTGTCCTGTTGCACCAGTTGATCCGGTGTTACCAGTTGCTCCGATTGCTCCATTTTCACCAGCTGGACCTCTAGATCCAGTTGCTCCTGTCTGGCCAACCTTTCCAGTCACACCTGTTGCTCCAACGCCTCCGGTTTGACCCGAAGCTCCAGTTGCTCCACCAGGTCCAGCTGGACCAGAGGCACCGGTCGCTCCAGTTCTACCAACACCTCCAGTAACACCCGTTGCTCCAGCACCACCGGTAAGACCTGTAGCTCCAGTAGCTCCAGCTCCACCAGTTAATCCAGTTGATCCAGTTGATCCTGGATTTCCAGCTGACCCTGTTGCACCAGTGGCTCCAACTCCTCCAGCAGGGCCAGTTACTCCGGTTGCTCCAGAACCACCTGTCAGACCGGTGGCTCCTGTAGATCCAACTGCTCCAATTGAACCAGATGATCCAGTTGCACCAGTGTTTCCGACGTTTCCAGTGACTCCAGTTGCACCAGCGCCTCCTTGCGCACCAGATGATCCAGTTGCACCAGTCTTTCCAGCTGAACCAGCTGCTCCAGTTGATCCAGTATTTCCGGTTTGGCCAGTTGATCCCACTCCTCCTGTTCCTCCGGTCAGACCTGTTGCTCCTGTAGCTCCGGCACCACCAGTTGAGCCAGTGGCTCCTGCAGCACCCATGCCACCAGTTGCGCCAACCTGGCCTGTTGCTCCCGTTTGACCAACAGAACCAGCTGCCCCTGTTGCACCAAACCCTCCAGTTTGACCAGTGGCTCCAGAAGCACCAGTGCTTCCGGTAAGTCCAGTTGAACCAGTGGATCCAACTCCTCCTGTTATGCCAGTTGCTCCGGTTGATCCTGAACTCCCTGCCACGCCAGTTGCTCCTGATGCACCAACGCCACCACTTGCACCAGTTGATCCAGTGGCTCCAGAACCACCAGAAAGTCCTGTTGCTCCAGTTGCTCCGGTCGATCCGGCTATTCCAGTGGCGCCAATCCCTCCTGTCGCTCCGGTGGCTCCATTTGTTCCGGTTGCTCCTGCAGGTCCCGTTGCTCCAGTCATTCCATTGGAACCATTTGCTCCTGTTGAGCCAGTTGCTCCACCAACTCCAGTTGATCCTGTTGCTCCAGTTGCTCCAGTGTAACCTGGTAAGCCACTTGCTCCAGTAGCACCACTTGATCCAGCAGTTCCGTTCGCTCCCACTGGTCCAGTCGCTCCGGTGGATCCAGGTTTACCGGATTCTCCTGTAACAAAGAAGTTATCGTCCAATTCAAGTTTTATCCAATAGTTTGACAATGTAAAAACCGTTCACATCAGCACCTTCAGTTGTAATAGAAGTTTATATTATGCTGTGCAATACTATTGTGACAATTATGGCATCATTTTATTTCCATATAATTTTCATTTTCGGCATTTGAAATGCATTTGGTTTTATGAAGGATATCTTCGCACGATATGATATGATGATTAATTACCTGAAATTATTTTAGTAGAAATGAAGTTTTACCTGTAGAACCAGTTGCTCCAGTCACACCAGTGGCTCCGTTTGCTCCGCTTGCTCCACTTGCACCAGTAGCTCCAGTTGCTCCGGTCGCACCGGTATCTCCTGGAAGACCAGTCGCACCTATCGCTCCCGTTGCTCCATGACTACCACTTGAACCAGTAGCTCCAGCTCCTCCAGAGGAACCTGTTGCTCCATTGAGACCAGTGGCTCCAGTGGCACCATGAATACCAGTAGCTCCAGTTGCTCCACTTACACCCGTTGCTCCAGTAGCCCCTGTGACTCCTGTGGCTCCTGTGGCTCCGGTGGCTCCAGTTGCACCTGGAAAACCTGTTGCTCCTATTCCTCCCGTTGAACCTTGACCGCCAGAACCTCCTGAGGCTCCTGTTGTACCATTGGCTCCCATGCCACCTGTGGCTCCAGTTGAACCGGTTGCTCCGGTTGCTCCAGTTGCACCTGTGTATCCAATTCCTCCCGTGGCTCCGGTTGCGCCTGTGTTACCTGTCGAGCCAGTTTGTCCTGTTGCCCCAGTCCACCCAGTTGAGCCAGTTGCCCCGGATGCACCGCTCGCTCCTGTTGCTCCTGTAGATCCTGTTACTCCAGTAGCTCCTGTCATTCCGGTCGCTCCTGTTGCTCCGGTGAAACCGGTTGCTCCGGTGAACCCGGTTGCACCTGTTGCTCCTGTTCCTCCGTTTGCACCAGTGGCTCCAGTTGCACCAGTGGCTCCAGTTGCACCAGTGGCTCCAGTTGCACCGTTGCCTCCGTTCTCCAGATTGGCATTGGTTGTTGGTCGTGTTTGAGCTGCAACAATCATCATTCACTTCGGTTAAGTGTTCAGTTCGACTTTTCTGATCATCGACCTTTGCAAGAATGCTCAGTTGCAACGTTATCATGTAAACGCTAAAACAGTTTGTTATAATTTTGCAATACATAGCAACAATGGATCCATATTGGTCGTTTATGGAAATCGCAAAGAATTTAGCATCTGCCTTAAAAGCAGCGTGTTCAAATATCATTTGCGATATATTCAGATGGACGTGACTGTCACAGCTAAAAGGAATGAGTGAATGTGTGCTTGTGATGATTTCACTTGAATAGCACTTACGAGGTAGCGTTGGTGCTGGCGTGGTAATGCAAGCCGCAGCATTTAAGACGCGACGTCTAACCATATCAATGGCACTGAAGGTTGGAGCGACAAAGTAGTTCGTGTCTTTCTGCAAAGTCATAACAACACCAGCGGATAATTTTTTATGACATCTTGACGCATCTATTATAATTATGGCTTTTTCTTCCATGTTTTGAACATTTGAAGACAGTTTCAATCAAATTTGTAAATTTTTCTGAATTTACCAGCTGAATAAATAGCCTAATAATGTCGCACTCAAGCCTGTACGTAAGGGCCAAATTAAAAGATACCAACACAATTGGAAAAAGTAACGGTAAGGCTATACGGCAATAATTCCTTTCAAAGATTGTAAAAATCGATGATTCATTGCATGAACTTTCAGCTGTGAAGACAGTGTCTAACTACTGCATCTGTTTGTGGTGTTGATTCCGTTTTTCATACATCTCAGCGTTCGATATTAACCACTGTTAATTCTTGCTCACATGATTGCAAAACATTGTACCTGGTGTGGAGCTGATGAGAGTGTTTGCAGCATGTTCTCGTCAATTCGGTTTGTGATTCCGATGGCGAACGTGGCTATTCCCTGTGCGTGGACAGCGTCCACTTCGGCCCCGACTGTTGATACAACAGTTGGCAGTCCGTCGGTTATGACGATAGCCGTGTTGTTGGCGTTTGTTCTGTCTCCATCCACACTGAATACGTCCATCCGCATCATGTGAAGACCACCCGTTGTGTCCGTCTCTCCTCCAGGATACGGAAGGTTGCGTATTGCTTGCACGAGCTCGGTCTTAGTTGTGTACCTACAACAGTACCAATCTTCGGTTTATAAGAGAGAAAGCAGTATTGAATGTAACAATAGCACAATTCACGCGTTAAAGAGCACGTCACCGGTAGCTCAAGAGTTTTCTGCCGCTAACATTATAACTTATTGCAAGATTCTAGACAACATTTCCATCCACCAGGCCACTATGTGGCAGGCACGACCTTTTATTTCACTATCTTATTTCACTCTTTATTTTTACCATCTGCGTTTTTTAAATGAAAAAATAATAGGCCTATATTTAAAAGACGAAGAAGATTACAATTCAAATAAAACTTATTCTGCTTTATTTGTACCTCTTTAGGTCAAATTCAACAACAGCGGAGGAGGCGAAAGTGACCATTCCGACTCGAGTAGCGGTCAGTCCGACATCCATGTCGTTAACCAAGTCCTCCATGAACTTAAGAATGTAGTTCCAGTTGTCGCACGTTACATCTTTTCCGTACTCGAATTTCGGATCCGAGTCGCAAATGCTTCCAGATCCATCGACGACAAAAACCAGATCCAATGCGCTTCCAACGCAGTCTGAACAAAAGAGAAAGTTATTTGTACAGCTCTTCTGTCACAAATATCGAATCCTCCTAGTTACCTAGTAGGTCAATTGAACAGTTGTAGTTAACAAAATAACGGCTGACTCTTAGAAATTATTTCTACATCTTCGGTTATCGTTGCTGTTGAAATTCAATTTATTTAAGCAGAAATACGCAACGGCTATGTTACGCGTTCCATTTGCATTCTACCTTGGTTTGGAAGAGGCGTTTCAATAGCAGCTGCTGCCGTGCTGCTTGTCAGTGGTGTACGTGTAGATGGAGGAGGTGCGCTAGACTGCATGGCAGTGGATCTATTGGGACTAACGAGAACTGTGGTGGTGGTGGTCGAGGGGGTCGAAGGCAGAGTGGATGGAAGGGTCGATATTGCAGGTGTCGTCAGGCAGGTTGCTGCACTCTGAACGGAGTTTCTTATCGTCCCGATCTCGCTGAAGTCAGTTGCCATGAAGTAATTTCGATTTTTCTGCAAGAAAAACATACCTTCAGTCAAACATATCATCGCTAAATTTTAAGAATTTCCCATCTTTCACCAATAATTGTCAGAATAGCACTTCAAAATTGTGTCGGAAAAGTTGTCCCAGATTTCCTTTAAACCAGTAACTTGGATTGCAGTTACTGTGGTTAGCGTTTTAAGCTTAATGGAAATATTTCTAGTTCAAAAGCCACCAACAGGTGAGAAAAACGGTTAATTAAAAAACGTGGATAAATCATTCCACTGTTTCTACCTGATGTGGAGCGGATGAAATCAGTTCGAGCGTCGCTTCCTGAGCCTGAGGAGTGACTCCGACGGCAAACGTCGTGATACCTTGCGCTTGGACGGCGTTCACCTCGGCCGGAACTGCATTCATGTTTGTTGGTATTCCGTCGGTTATGACGATGGCCGTGTTGTTGACGGTCCCTCTGTCCCCATCCACACCGAACGCCTGAGACCTCATCATGCGAAGACCACCTGCTGTGTCCGTCTCTCCGCCTGGGTATGGCAAATTGTGAATAGCTTGAACGAGTTCGGCCTTGTTCGTGTATCTACAAGCGCAAGTGAATCAAGGCCATTAGGTTACTGAAACATAATATTACAGGCATCCATGTAAATCACCCGATCATCGGTTGCTTAAATTGAAAGAATTCTTAACCGGATCAATATAATTCGGACAAAACTCATTGCAGTTGAACTGCTAAAAGTTGATTCAAATATTATCAATAGTTTTTGAATGGTCACATAGCCGTCGTAATAATTTTTATAAACAGAGAGCAGTAACTGTCGTTTACCTCTTGAGATCCCATCCAAGAGTAGCGGTTGTTGCGAAAGTGACAAGACCAACTCTTGTGGAGGTAAGACCGATGTCCATGTCCTTGACGAAATCTTCCATGAACTTGAGAACGAAGTTCCAATTGTCGCAAGTTGTGTCCTTTCCGTACTGGAATTTTGGATCGTTGTCACAGATGCTTCCAGATCCATCGACGACAAAGACCAGATCTAGTGCGTTGCTAACACAGTCTGAAAGAGAAGTTTTTTCAATCATCAGACTTAATCATATTTTTGCAGAACATAATACAGATTCCAAGGTAGGGTAGCAATCACGATGCTCAGCAAACCAATCAATGGTCACATACTACAGCAAAACACATCACATAGACTCCAAATGTCTAGTTGCTGAACATAGTACGAACCTCAGATGACTAAATCACAAATCGCAGTACCTTTAAATGTACAATGAACATCGGAATCCAGTTGACGGACAGACCAGAGAGCGGTTGATTAAGGCCGGTTTGTTGCAACCTCTCTTGCTCGTCATAAATGTACGTGATTATAGCCTACTTTTATTGCATTTTCATCACTGTTACATGCTGTTAAACCAATAATTGGATGTTAATTGTCTCACTCATAATAACTTCAAGAAAACATGGGTGCGTAATATTTCCTGCAGTTGTCAACCATGACTTAATACACAGTGAAACGCCAATACAGTAGGCCCACAAATACACGAAGCAGGATCATCTTGGTGATAATTATAGAAGTAGCATTACCTTTCAAAGATACCTCCACCGTTGAACCAAACTGCGCTACAGAAGTCGAAGGAATCACAGGAGGTCTGGGAGTCGTGGTAGCTGCAGCTGGCATTGGTGAAGTAGGTGGAACTTCGATAGATGTGGGTTTCATGGTTGTCATGCATGTGGCTGCACTCTGGACGGACCTTCTGATTGTTCCGATCGCACTGAAGTCAGTCGCCATAAAGTAGTTCAGGTCTTTCTGTGAACAAAACCAGCAAAGTATGGTGAGTAAATCAGTAAGTGTACGAGGCATGTCGATTGGTCTATTACATTCAAGGTTCACACAAAACTCAGCACACCTTCAGAGATGGTCGATCAAGTCATGTTCGATCAAGTCAGATGGCAAGTTTAATAAGTAGACTACGTCTAACGTTGATACATAATTATAGGATCACAGATGAATGTTGGTTACCTGTTGAGGAGCAGACGAAAGCTGCTGAAGGGTTTGTTCGTTAACAAGACTCGTGACACCGATTGCGTAGGTGGTGATTGCCTGCGAATGAACTGCGTTGATCTCCGATGGAACAGCGCTTGGATCAGTTGGCTGTCCGTCGGTGATGATGATGGCCGTGTTGTTGACGAAAGATCTATCACCATCAACCCCGAACACCTGTGTACACATCATGCGTAGACCTCCTGCTGTGTCTGTAGTGCCTCCGGGGTACGGAAGGTTGTGAATGGCATTCATCAGCTCAGCCTTGGTCGTATACCTGAAATCCAAACCACGATATAGGTCTGTGATGGTGCACAAACGAACGAATTACGATAGTGTACAAATGAGCGGTAAATTGATACATTATCATAGCAATGCAATGATATATCAAGCTTCAACATGTCTCCTGTCAGTAGATTCGATTAGTGCAATAATTTTTGTTTACACAAGTGCCAATAGGCTATTGTCCAACATTTTTTTTCAAACTTTACATCGGTTAATCCGATAAGACTTGATGCAGCATTTAAAAACGGCGATTCGTTTAATAATATTGTAATGAAAATATGGATTGTGGCTGCATGTGGTTACCTCTTAAGATCCCATCCGAGGACGGATGAGGTGGCGAACGTAACGAGACCAACTCGAGTTGCGCTCATTCCGATGTCCGTATCGTTAACGAAGTCTTCCATGAACTTGAGAATGAACTTCCAGTTGTTGCAAGTCGTGTCTGTTCCGTAAACGAAATCTGGATCGTTGTCACAGATGCTTCCAGAACCGTCGATGACGAAGACCAAATCCAAAGCGCTCGCCACACAGTCTAGTTAGCGAACACAGACACAATTACTAACCTCTGATTAATAAAAAACCAATAATAATAATAAATACAAGTTCTCTTGCTTACTTTGTGACCACGTCGCCTAATTCTTTACCGCAACAAGACTACGCTTTCATTCAGTTTGAGTGTTAAATGCTGGCAATGATGAGTATTCTAAATTAGGAGAAGGGGTTGCGGATTCAAAACCCGAAATAATATATAATGTCTCAAAGCTAATTCTACGTTTTGCTATCACGTCCATTAGAAAAACCCGAAAATTAATGGAAACCTCGATTTTTATCGCTGTGGCTCTTCAATCAATTGAATAAATCAGTATTTATTTCATCTTCACTTACTTTATACCCTCTATAGGCTATATATCTATTCAATTTGATAACTTCTAGACTATTATTTGGACCCACGTTGCTTCCTATGACGACTGAAAGCTGTGATAGTCTTACCTTGCAGTTCGACTGGATGAGCTGCAGTGACTCGTGGTGTTGCGCTGACGGTCGACGGGAATGATGATGTTGTTGTTGCTGCTTCTGCTGCTGCAGTTGAGGGTGGCATTGGATTAACGAAATACGTGCACGTCTTGTTCTTAAGTACGACAAGAACTGATCCGATTGTGCTGTAGTCGGGAGCCATGAAGTACTCGGAATTTTTCTAAACAGAACCCATCTTCATATGTCACGAAGCTGTTCGATTTTCTTATACAGTTTACATTTAACTATATAAGAAATCAAAACGAATAACTGAAGATGAAGAAATTAAATCAAAGAAGCTACAAGTCTGGTTTATGGAAGGCGATGTCATTCTTGTGTGTCGGGTAGTGTTACTCGATCCTTTCACGCTGTGTAGCATAAGACCGACTAGTCCTGTCTGAAAGAACGGACCTTAGTTGTCTTGGATGGTCGTAGGTAAAGCAAGTCTGTGAGCGCCATTTCAAGTGTCCTGTGGTTCACACGTGCATGAAATGCTCATGTTACATATATGTATATGTATTAGTATGTGTTTACATTTGACGACTACAACATGACGAAGATCAGAACGTAGACGTTGTCTAACAAGAGTCTTAATTAATATGAATCGAAGTAAGAACCTGTTGCGGCTGAGACGAGAGATTCTTCAGCGTTGCTTCGTCAACTAGGTTGGTGACTCCGACGACGTATGTAGCAATGCCTGCGTCATGGACGGCGTCGATCTGCGGAGGAACAGCGCTTGGTTCTGTTGGGATTCCATCGGTGATGATGATGGCTGCATTGCTCACAGTCGATCTGTCTCCGTCGACGTTGAAGAGGGTTCTCATTAGACGGAGACCTCCTGCTGTGTCCGTCCTTCCTCCTGGATACGGAAGACTGACGATGGCTTTCAACAGAGACTCCTTTTCGGTGTACCTATAGCGAAGCAGAATATTCAGTTGTGGTCACGATCCAACGGACTTTGCTGCATTCAAAGTCATTGAGTAATTGCAGCTCATGGAAAATAATGCTGGAGGATGTAACGTGTTACAACCATGAAAACTATCAGCAGCATGTTGTACGATCTCGTTTTTTATGGCAGCGTTTATCTTCCACACAATTGATAATACATATCTGCAGACTGGTCTAGTTAGCTTCACCGGTAAGCGGAGGCGACATACGTTTGTTGGTTTCAACGGTCTGCGGTTCAAGCCCGGGCTGGGAGTTGACATTCAGAGATTTAGATATGTCGCGCTAGCACGTGTGGGAGGCAGGGACTCAAGCTGCTGCGGACCGACCTCGGGCAAGTTGCTTACCCACCATTGTCTGAGGGGAAGGTAACGGGAAACCACCTCACTCATCTCATCCCCAGGGACGTAAAGCCAATGAACCTGCCTTCGGGCAGAGAACCATCATCATCTGCAGATTAGTAATACATTACGTCAGAGTTATGCACAAGGTCGTATTACCGAATCAGCACAGTAGACCTGGTGCATATTATCATACGAACTGAATAGAGGCCTACGAAAGAAGTCTAAAATATGTTATTGAAAGAAGAAATGATTAGTTTTCATTGTCTCATTTTAAAAAAAATTCTGTCATTTCCGATGATAGAAAACGGAAATACTAAGTTTGTTACGTTAACGTTATACTACACCAGCTTAAATTAGGATGTATTACATCACGTTAACTTTGCAGCTCTTTGCATTAGCCGAATCGTGTGAAAAATAATGTCTTCAAATGTAATTTCCCGCATTAAGCGTTCACTAATCATGTTTAAACATGAGCACACACACGAGTCAATCTAAATGTGATTGTGTGTGGCTCTAGTTCTGAGTTGTCAGTAGTTGGGTCCTACCAATGCGGTCGGTCAAAAGCGCGCATGTCAAAAGCGCGCAGACAAATGCGCGCAGACAAATGCGCGCAGTAACAAAATCGCGCACGACAAATGCCCGCAGACAAATGCGCGCGAGAGACGAAGAACACATAGACCAATACACAAAATATTTTCTATACATGTATGTCTTTATGTATGTATTGTATGTGTATGTAGCATGTATGTATGTATGTATGTATGTATGTATGTATGTATGTATGTATGTATGTATGTATGTATGTATGTATGTATGTATGTATGCATGTATGCATGTATGTATGTATGTATGTATGTATGTATGTATGTATGTATGTATGTATGTATGTGAGAATGTAGTATGTATGTATGTATGGTATGTATATACATGTATGTATGTTTGTATGTATGTATGTATGTACTATGCATGCATGTATTTATGTGATATATAATTTAATTATATAGGTACATAATTATGTAAATACCATAATTTTATGCATGTATTTATGCATGCATGTATGCATGTATTTATGCATGTATGTATGTATGTATGTATGTATGTATGTGAGTATGTAGTATGTATGTATTGTATGTATAATGTATATTTGTATGTACGCATGCATGTATTTATGTATATAATTATGTGCATATGTAAATATTATGTATGTATGTATGTATGTTTGATCGTTGCGCGCTTTTTTGCGCGCTTTGGTTGTGCGCTTTTGTCCGCGCCCTTTTGTCTGGGAAGGTTCCTGTTGCGCGCTTTGCGCGCTATTGTCTGCGCGCATTTGTCTGCGCGCATTTGTCTGCGCGCTTTTGTCATGCGCGCTTTTGTTACGGTGCCTCTAACGGTCTACGACGACCTTAAAACGGTACTGGGTATGCAGACACATGTGAGAAACCCTTCGGTACAAAATTCGAATGCCTACCGCTGTAAATGTTTAGAGCGGTCAACTGTTGGGTGGGAGTCTTACCTGGTGAGGTTGAAGGCGACGTGTCCCTCTGTGGCGAAAGTGACTAGCCCCACCCTGGCCGTTGACGGACCGATGGTAAGATCGCTGACGAAATCAGACATGAACTTGAGAATGAAGTTCCAGTTATTGCACGTTGTGTCCGTTCCATATCGAAAGCTTGGGTCGTTGTCACAAATGCTTCCAGAGCCGTCGACGACGAAGACCAGATCCATCGCAGCATTTGTACAGTCTGCACATCGCACGTCAACAGTCAGATTTATAATAATTATTGTATTGCAAATGAGAATAATTTATGAAGTGAATCTTGCAGTACTAGTACGTATATGTGTGTGTGATTGTAGGCTATGTATGTACACGCATGTGTGTAACTTATATAAGATATTACGAGGATGCAGAAACACAAAAGAGGCGTTGAAATAATCATAATAATTATGGTGGGCGCTGCGATGTAGTAGAAGAGAATGAATGGGGAAAAGAAACACAGAGGACGAGAGTAGACGAAGAAAATCAGACAGAAGCGATGAGATTAATCAAATGGTGAAACCGTGAAGAACTCGAAGAAGGGAGAGTAGTAAGAAATTTCAATGACGTTGGTTCTTACTTGTTTGCTGCAAAGCTTCTGTTGCGACTAGAATCGAAAGAAGGTGGAAGACGAGAAGCAGTGATCGATGAGTAGTCTGCCAAAGCAGCTTCATCCTCCCTCGTTCTACTCTTCTTCTTTTGCTGATTTCCTTTAACTGAAAAAGCGCATAACCAATTGACAACAGTTGTTAAGAGTTTGACAGCATATAGCAGTGATTGAGCCGATTCCAGAAACTATACTCTTTCTTGTGACTATGGGATATTCAATGCTGTTCCAGGTCAAATGCATGTGAATCTACTTGATAACTGTTAGTCTAAATCCCTGACTTAAAACTGCTGTTTTAATGGCAACAGATGTTTTGCGATTGGCTATTTATAGAGCATGTCGATCTAGTAATCGCTATCGTAAGCTCAGAATCTCTCAAACGCCATTTTGTAGCTGAGGGCACAAGCTTCTTCGCGAGCGTCGAGTGGTGCAGACGGGTCTTCTACAAAGCGCAAGTGGAGGTCCATTGCTGATTGTTAGGGGAGTCAGAATTCATATCTTTTAAGTTCTTTTAACTCTCAATGTTCTTACCTCTGTTCCAATTGCTTGTTCTTGTGGTTCTTTTCTGTTGTTTTTTCTTCTTGAGGTTTTTGTTACGATGTTCGAGATGTTCGGTTCTTAGACGTTCTTGTTCTTCAGCGAGATCTGTTGCGTTCTTAGGCCTTTTCTTTAGATTTCCTTTCTTATCTCGTTGACTACTTTTCTCTATTTCTGCCTCGTGTCCTGTGCTGTTCCTCGCGCCTTTCTCAGTTGATTCGCTACCAGAACTTGCGTCTTATATATCTTCTACTCGCGGCGTGCAGCGCCTACAACTCAACGCTTCGTTGCGCCGCCGCCGTGACGTCGAGAGTGCAAGGCTTCATTGTGTTCGCCGCCGGAGGTGATGATGGGTGGTTGGCTGGATATCGTGACTGACGGTTGAATGACGCCTACTGAAACATCTGTAAGCGAATGCGTCGGTTTGGTGTAGGTGGGGTGGGGGTGGTGGTGGGGTAAACATAGACCAGTCTTCTTCAGGTGGCGCTAATAAGACACATGACGTCACTCGAACATGACAAAAGAAGACATTCAATCACAAAGGTCGCTCAACAAAACTATTTCACCGATGACTGTCACTTTGAATTCGTGGTAATAAAACGACCTTTTAAGAGCAAAAGTGTTAGGATGAATGTAATCCGCCGTCGCACAAGGAGGTCATCACGTCATATCCGGTCAGTGATCTGAATGCTGCTGTCGTCTTTTCATGTGGCTCTTCGGTTGTCTTCGGTTGTCTTCGGTTGTCTCGCTTCTTCATAATATTATGGGTTGGGTGATGTTGGCATCATCGGGTGTGTGTCGACGATCCATTCACGCAGTGGTTAACATTGAATTCGTGGTGCAACACGTTTTGCCTGTGGTGCAACACGTGCACGTGTGTGTCAGTCAGTTAATGGGCAGGGAAATAATTATAGCCTACGCACAACCTCGCCCAGGCGTTCTTTCAAAAATACCATTCATCTGATTTTCATGATTTACTGGCAGTCAAGATTTCTAAAAATAAATGTAGGCAACATAATTACACAGAAATAACTGCATCGGTGCCATAAAAATAGGATTACATAGACACACCAAAATATTCTAAATTGTTTTCAACACTGAATCAATATATTTGTAAGCATAAATCCGACTGCCGGATTTATGCTTGTCGTAATTTCCGCTAGTAAGGATAAACATTAAGTAAAACGATATGACACAGACTCAATCTACCACATAATGTATTAAATTTGCAATGAAGTTATAAGAAGTGAAAATGTGATGATATACTGAAACGGCTGTCAAGCGTTATTAAACAAAATACGTTTATTTGGAATGCGTACTTAATATTCTGCTGTGCTTTTTGCTATGTGTACATTTTAAGAATAATTAACAGAAGCTGACGGTGTTTATCTTAACCGGTAGGCCTACTAGCGGTAGGCTAATTACGACATTTCTCTTTCATGCTTAGTTAAGAAATTGCAGTGACCACTAGACCGGTGATCAATCGTCCGGTGATCAAAATTATTAATCTGGCAGATTATCATCTTGCTGAGTGACTTCACAGTGACGTGCAGCTTCGCTGGTACTTTTGTTTTCTTATATAAATAAATAGATAATAATAATAATAATAATAATAATAATAATAATAATAATAATAATAATAGGCCTAATAATAATAATAATGATTATCTGGTAATATCAAGGCTATTTGATAGCAATTATTTGACACTTCTTGTTACCCACAAGTATGCTGTACCTATTGCTCGCACCACTTGTCGCTACAATTGCCTGAAAGCAACGGGACCCCGTTTATGGAACGCCCTGCCCATAGAAATCTCAAGTGAAAATAGTATTTTTATATTTAGATCTAAGTTAAAAAAATTCCTACTGTTGAGATACAATTCTACCGATTAAAATCACTACTATGCTAAGACAAGAATTAATGATCTAGATATATTCTTGAGTGAATTTCTTTTTTTCCATTGACGATTATGAGCAGTGACTGCTGTACTTTGTTGAAAAATGTTTATTCTGACTAGACAAGATAATTTCCTTCCTCAAAGGTAGTTGTATTTGATGATAAAAATTGAAGTTATTGCCATATTGCCTTTCTTATGATTGTGATGCAATAACAGTGTCATTGTTACTGTCGTTGCTATTGATGCTGATAAAGCTCCCAAAGTTATTATTTTTTTATTATTTTTAAATATTATCTCAAGGCATTAGTTAGTATTATTACTATTATTATTATTATTATTATCTGGATTGTTCGGCTTTCTAGTCAGCAAACTGCAACTGTGCAATCTTGACTTAGGCCTATGTGTTAGATGCTAATCTTGAAGTATTCTTTACCGGTCTGATACTGTTGCTAATGCTGATTGTCGTAGATGGTTATGATGACGAGATGCCGTTCTGCTGCTATTATTCTGTTGCCGTTTCTAATAATATTATTATAGATATTAGTAATATTATTGTATTATTATTCTGTTATTATTATTTTATTTTATTATTATTATTGTTATTATTTATATAATTATTGTCATTATTATTACTATTATATTATTATTATTAGTGTTTATAGTTTTGGTAGGAATATATAGCATTATTGTTATTCGCACTGTAGAGAATTATTATGATTAGTCACTGTTTTCTTGTTAGTTAAGTTTAG
This sequence comes from Lumbricus rubellus, assembly GCA_945859605.1. Lineage (NCBI taxonomy): Eukaryota > Metazoa > Annelida > Clitellata > Crassiclitellata > Lumbricidae > Lumbricus > Lumbricus rubellus. The sequence continues at coordinate 29,372,179 of OX243828.1, read as the reverse complement.
TTAAGTCATATATATCCTATGAAACATTCATGAATATTAATTGGTAAGAGAGGTCATAATAATATAAGCTACTAGCTTTTGTTGACTCCGATTGTACTGTACTGCAATGTTCATGATTGTATAATGAGTTTTAAAATGTGGAATAAATCATTCATTCATCACTTGTGATTCGTTATATCTTTTGATCGTCAAAAGGCAGAAGTGGGTTAACTCACTAAAACTGATGTAACATTTGTTTTGTTTGAAATATTTCGGCGAAATTAGGCCATTGTAGGCTAAGTTACGTAATATGAATTGACTTCAAGCCTGTAAAATTTGATTTTAAAATGTTTACTTTCCGTCAAGACTTTGACAAAAAACCTTAGGAATATTTTTTGGCCCACGTACTCTGTACATCTTTTGACAGTGTCATTTCATCGTGTAACACATTATAGGCCTAATACTACATTTTACGAGTTTATCAGAGTATGTTGAGTGCATCATAGACATGTGAAAAACATAACAGAGCATGTGCAAAACAAACAACAAACCAATGCATTGTGCATTAGACATTATTGCATCTAAACGAAATGATTTCAGTTTGTATTTAAATTGGTGCATAATAGATACACATGTATTTTCAATAGGCAGAGAATAATTCACAGCAATGGTCCACATAATAACTATAATTCTAAGACTATATTATTATGTATATATATATTATATGTGTGTAAATATATTTATATATATATATATATATGCAGTCCAGCAGTGGTATACGAGCATTGTGTAATCGCTACGGTGCAGCAGCAGCGCGTCTGAAGGACACAAGGCACGACGCATCGCATCGATTTTAAGTTATTATTACTAAGTTCCAAAACCAAATCATCGTCGTCGTCAAATGTCAAGAATCAGTCGACGAAATATGCATTAATTATAATTTATATGAGACTGACAGCTGAGGTCTATTTTCAGCTGTGAATAATAATATTGTAGGTCACCGACCGGATTACAACAACAACAACAACAACAAAAACAACAACAACAACAACAACAATTTCTCTATTTCTCAATAATTTTTAAACAAACTGAATTTACTCAAACGACGTCAAACAACACAGATCGTCGTCGTGTACATTCTGCGGGTGTTATGTTACGTGTTGTCTTCTCACGCACTTGCTCAAAACTTATTGGTGCTAGTTGGCCTAATTTAAATACTGTAAGGCATAGATATGTGTAGTCTAGATGTGTATATGCGGCACTGATCTTTAATGCACACTTTGTAAAGTTCGACGACCATTTCCAGACATTAGTTAGAGTGCATATACGTTGCGATCCATCGGCCTACTTCTCTGCTTCTCTACTTCTCTACTTCTCTACTTCTCTGCTTCTCTGCTTCTCTGCGCTAAGGAGCGCACACGATTATTGTGGCTCGCATCTGAATAATAATTGGAGATTATGAATCTCTAACTAGACACTGAAGCCTATTATAATCGTCCTTGCACTGACTGGTGCTGTGTGCATGCTATCCATTCAAACGGATGGGCGGTCGTGAAGGGTATAGGACTCACCCGGTCGATAAGTTTGAAAATGAAGTGCATGGGTTGAAGTGATGGAAAACGAGTTCGTCTAAATTATTTTGCTGTGTTTCATGTTAAAGAAGCTTCATAATGTAGAAAGTAAGTAGCCTAAGTATAATATACTCCAATGAGCCTCCTGCAAACGCACTTCGCGAACATCGATCAGTTTGAAGGTTTGGTCATGTGGTTGATTGATCTCTCGATTAATGTGTAAGCGAGGGCGGACGGAGCAGGTAGCATTCTTCTTCTTAATAGGAGGCAGCAGCAGCAGCAGACGATAAAAATTATTGAGAACATGCATGTTAGGAGTGTAAAGCACAGAAGAAAATAGAATTGAGTCAGCACAGACACAAATAAATGCGGACACGCTTTTAGATTCTCAGAAGATGCATCAAATAATCATTTTATGTTCGGCTGGACATTACATATGACTTACAGGCGACGCAATACAACACGCACGTTAATGTGTATTATTGTAAAGTAATGTAGAATAATAGCAACCAGATTGGCAAATCCAATTTCCGTCAGACAACTGTGGCTCCACACAATCGAGTGGCGCTTTAGAAGTTTCGAAATTTCGATTATATTAATGCCAATTACAAACAACAATTACGCCTTATTCAAATAAAATAAATACAGATAAAAAAGACAAGTTATTATAATAATAATCTCTTTATTCAACAATCCGGTTGACAGACCGCAACCGGTTACAGTATAGATTATGTATAGGCTACTATTATGCAGTTTAAACAATTTACAAGAACGGAGATCACAGAATACACAAATCTTATCTATACTAACTGAACAGACAGCCTGCACAAGTCAAAGCAAATCCAGCAGCACGATTAATTATGGAAAGGAAAATGAAGAACAATAGCAGGTAGGGTAGGGTGGGGCATAACGCCTAGTGTGGGGAAGACGCCCCCGCTGAATATCTTTGCAGTTGGCGACTTTCGGTGGGATTTGATAACTGCCCATGACAGCAGACGCCATTAAGAATTATAAGAAGTTAAAACGTGACCAATTTCTTGTTTCGGTGGAAGACAGGAAATAAAGTTTGTTTTTCGTGTCTATTTTCTAATTCTCGTATGCAGTTCATTCAGCTGTAATTAATTTCATGTTTAAGGGATCGGCATGAGCCTTATGTCATTATTTAGCTAAATAAATGCACAACATAAATATAGCTTAAAGTTATCAATTCAGTTTAATAAAGAACCGACAAAATCAATAATAGCAGACAACCATAGATGGGGCAAAAGGCCTCATACACTTTGGGGCAAAACGCCCCGCCCGGGGCGTTTCCCCCCAATACAGATGGAAACGCCAATTGCATCAATAAATTAGGTTAGTTTCATATAATTTTTTATGTTACAAAATATATAGGCCTATTCATATCATTGCCCTTGCTTTGGGCAATATTGTGTAGGCTAAAAGAATGTTTCTATGGTATATAATGCCCCATGTAAAAGGGCTTCTTGCCCCATGTATGGGGCAAGAAGCTCTTTTACACTAGTTGAATAAAAATTAAGTTTTTCTCGAAATGGTCTAACATTAAGTAAAATCAACATTTCTACTGAATAGTGCATATAATGCAGCTACTTGTCACCAATTTTTGTTGACTTCAGATTGCGCAACTTTACTGTGGGTCATGTCAAACGTTAAAGGGGGCGTCCTGCCCCACCCTACCCTAATGTGCTTTGGACAAACTAATAATGTGTTATCCGGATAAAATGCGGTATCAGTATTAGGACACTGCGGTTTAACCTCAAACATCCGGCAGTCCATGTATCAAACAATGCGCGAAAAAAGTGAAAAAACGTACAAAGTGAACTGAAGTACAATAAATTTATTAGCTTTACAGACATCAACGGCCATTGTTGCCATGCAAGGGCGGATACATAAACTTTGGACGGGGGGGGCCAAAAAATTCTTGACCCACTTGTGTCTGGGAAAAAAAATCGTATCCGCCAAAAAAGTTGATGACCTTTTTTTTTTAGTCATCCGGCTAAATTTTCGGGAAAATCATACTATTTCATCCGCCAAAAAAGTTGATGATCTTTTTTTTTAGTCATTTGGCTAAATTTTCGGGAAAATCATACTATTTCATACCGCTCAAACCAAATGGGGGGGCCACGATACATGGGATTTCTAAATGGGGGGGGGCATGGCCGGATTGCCCCCCCTGGATCCGCCCCTGTTGCCATGTGATGTCGGTAAACTTTGGAGTGAAGAAGCATAGAAGAGTTCACGTTTGTCTTTTTTATGACCGAACAAAGAACTAATGTGATGTTCGTCAAAATAGGCGAATTTTAGGGGTCTCCTGACCACCACCCTCCAATAAATAACTGAAATTTTAAAACTGATTCTATGCAATTCGGTGTATACCTTGGGTATCACGTCAATGGACGACTCGTCAACGGACGATTCGTTAACCATTCCAACTTTTAATTGAACAACAACTACTTTTCATCAATCCTACTTAGAACTACTAAACAGCTATTATTTTTCATCAATAGACACTGAATTTAAGCATAAATCTGTTCGTCAATCCGAATTCTATTTCAGTAAAAAAATTGAATCAATTCCTCTTCTATTTAGGCCTTTGGAAGGACTATTTTCATCAATCCGACTTCCATTTAACAAGAGTTCTTTTCGTAAATCCATATTGTGCTCAACCAACGCTGGACGAATGGACCGCTGTCGAACGCGCACTTGACGAATTTCTTGACGAACAGTCGAACGCTGTCGAACGCCCACTTGACGAACCGTCCGCAACTCGTATTTTGCGGCTATATTCACCAAAAAACAAAACCAATGGAAGCCCCTGAAAATTTCTCTGGATACCCTACTGTGCTCGTGATTATTCTACTAGAACTAATAATGATCAAAGTTTAGACGTAACAGACTTGATCATACTGTGTGCATGCTAAAAATGCAATTCATTATTTATTCTGCAAACAAAAATCACCGAAACTCTCGACGACCGCATTTTGCTACGTAGTCTTCGGTGTAATGACCGGTGTTACGATAGAAAGTATCCCATCGATACAATGTCTCTCTTCGATATAGAATGATCTATCCATGGCTGATGTAGGCTATAAGTATATATATTTTTTCTTTGTAAATAATGTAGCAACGCAAACAACTGTTTAACCTGCTCATCCATAAATTTTATGCGACTGTAGCCGATTTCACCCTGAACGGGGAGACTTTATTTCGTGGACGGAGAAAATAATAATTATCTCCCCCCCCCCCCCCCCCCCCCGAAGACTTCATTTCAGAATAATTAGCCTATACTCTCCGGTGGAAGAATTTATTCTGGAACAGATCCGCCAGAGGAGAATCTATTCCAGAATAAAGTCTCCGGGGAGAGACTTTTGGGGTGAGACTTTGTCACGAGACACCGTCCACTTGCCTTTGATGCAGCATCATTGAAAAGCGTTTTGACACATCTGCTTTGAACTAATTAATTAACCGGTGCTGAGATAAAATGATTGCGGCTAGCGTAGCAAATATAATTGGCTTACAACAATTCGTACGTGGTTAAAAATGAATTGTCATAAAATTATGTTCTATTCTTTGTCAGCTCGATCGTCGCGTAGCTTTTTCAAACTGAACAATTGTGTGTGTAATTCGAGTTATGAGACTTTGGCAACGGTGATGAATAACCGAGGAAGCATGATGAGAAGACAGGAATGCAGCATGAAAGCGTGACTTCGTTCGTCTATTGTATAAGAATCGAACTCGAATGGTTACGGACCGACGACTCCGTTCTGCACGCTGTGGGTGGCGACGGCGATCGACGGCGAAGTCGTGAATGGCTTTCTAAGTAGCAAGCGTTTCTTGAAAAGACGTAGCACACGAATCTAGTTGTCCATGATGTGACCCTGAAAGCCGTGTTCTTTACTCCCACATAATATACATGTATTATGTTGGGTGCACAGCTGGACAAAGTTGGCACATTGATGACGTGATATACATGTAGATCATCCAATGAATGGGGGAGTTATTTTGGGGAATGAACTGATTTTAAGCCAACCTTTAATCGGTCAGACGTATTATTAAGTCTAAAAATATCAGATCTGCATTGCGGATTCAAACATTAGGCCTATTATTGTGATAGGTCTTACTTTAACCATTCTAACTATTTAACACTGCCGCTAAATAATTGTTCAGCTTCTAACTCGGAAAATATATATTCGAGCCTTATCTAAGACTGAAACGGTATAGCTAGGTAGGGTACATCGGCAAAAATGTCTGAGATTCAAATGTTCTGACCTTGAACCGATGCTAAATGCAATATAATAACAGGCATGATGATGATGATGATGATGATGATGATGATGATGATGATGATGATGATGATGCTGATGATGATGATGATGATGATGATGATGATGATGATGATGATGATGATGACGATGACGATGACGATGACGATGACGATGACGATGACGATGACGATGACGATGACGATGATGATGATGATGATGATGATGATGATGATGATGATGATGATGATGATGATGATGATGATGACGATGCCAATAATAATACCGGTACGATATTTGTAATTCCCTTTATTTGACAAACAATAATTTCAAAACCCGATCGAGAGTTTTTGGCTTTGTTTGCGATCGCGAACGAGCGTAATAATAGAAGGCCAATGCTGTGCATGTTTGATTTTAGACTCTCTTAAGAATTGAATAAGCCTAAGCGTTTCGCAGTTTGCCTGGACATTCCTTCAGCTTCAATCGGAAAGGGAATGTCATTTGTTTAACGTGACTAATGTTCACTGGTGAAACCAAACTCACAAGAATAGGATTAAGTCCTTCACGGAAATTGATCAGCACGGTCGAGGAGTTATGACGGATTGTAAAAGACTGACATCAGACATTGTCTGGCATTGATTGGTCATGAAACTCAAACAATCCTTTCAGTTGGCTTTCTACATATAATAGGTCTGTAAAATTTACACCTATATCATACAATCATGTAGGTCCTAGGGTTATAGGCTATAAGTTACCAGGTGCAATATCTGGGGGCCCCGTAGAGCAATGGATAACACGTTGGAGTAGAGTGCGAGAGGTAACGAGTTCGAGCCCCCCATTGGGCGGATAGGCCTGCTTTGTGTTGCAGGCTGTCTGTAGAGATCATGCGTTGTCCTACTCTGCATCTGACACTAATCGACCATCTTCGATATGAAACAGTGTCGTTAAGCCCGAATACAACAACAGCTGTCTGTCCAGTTAGTTGGCCTATAGATCAGATTTGTGCAATATGTGATCTGCGTTCTTGTAACCAGTTGCGTTCTGTCAACCGGATTGTTGAATAAAGGAATTTTTTACCCACACCGAGGATCATAGGGGCAGACGAATTTGCAGTAAAGTAAGCTAGCGATTATATTATTTACTAGCTGTACCACGCCACGCGTTGCTGTGGCTGAAATGACCGTCTAACCCTCCATTGCTACCTCCCTCCTCTGCCCCCTGCCTCCCTACCTACATTTCCCTGCCTCCCTCTCCCTCCCTCCATTCCTACCTCTCCCGTCCCCACCTCTCCCTCTCCTCCCCTCCCTCCCCTCCCTCCCTACCCTCTATCCCTGCCTCTCTATCAGTTTTCCCTCCGCTCTCCCCTTCCCTCCTTCCCCTTCCTCCATCCCTACACTCCCTCCCGTTTTGGTAAAATTTTGAGAGCAATCGGTCAAGAAGTTTCTGAGATAGCCATAAAAACGCGGCCGCATTCGAATGCAAATGGACGAACGGATATGTGAGGTTGAAATCGAAATTCAACGAATCGAATGCAAAGTTGTTTTTTGTCGAAAAGATTGCGCTTTTTCCAAAAGAGCATTTACAAACCCGATTGTATTCGTATTTGGTAAAATTTTGAAAGGAATCGGTCAAGTACTTTCCGAGATGCTTGATTCGATACAAACTTTTTACATTTTTTTATAGATTAGTTCACTTGCAAGCCCACAATTGGGCATGAAAGGTCATTATAAAACATTGAAGCAGGCCTAGTAATTGGTAATAAAAGATGCGAAGTGTGTATCGATGAATCAAAGTCTCGGTTGAGGGAAAGAAAGAGATTTCAAATTCCTTGAGCTTATCAAGCAACGTTACAAGTATTAATTCAGCTTTAGACGAGTTCAAGCACAATATATTTGATGTCCAGTGTTTAGTCTAGGAATAACATTTGAACCCGTCTAAAGCTGAATTAATTATACAGATGTTGTTTACATGTATCTGCGTAGCATTCCGACCAGAAAAAGGAGAAGAAAAAAGGATCAGATTTCAAAGCATAGAATTTATTAATTTAATTTACTGCTGCAAGAATTGCTAAATTTCGACAGAAATATCATGCGGTTGCCATCCACCCAAAACGCCCGTTTCCCGCCCCCCCCCCCCCAGAAACCTGACCTCCCCTCCAAAAAGCAGAGGACTAGATCAAACACTGTTTGATGCCATTCAGGAGAAGATTATATGATTTGCTTGAGTGGCTCTCGAAAAGAGATCCGCCACAGAGTACATAGTTATGATCTATGGTCGACCTATTATATTTACACAGAGCAGATTTAATGGCAACGCGGGCAGATAATATTTTTTAATTATGGGTGCACACAAGAAAATATTCCAAGTGTTTTTTACTGCCTGTGGTAAAAATGTTAAAGTCCGCGCGAGGTCTGTGTATAGAATTCAATTAGAGTCTTAAGAAAATGGATTAGGCTTTGTCGGATGCGGTCGTGACTCGCCTCCTCACGTCGATCCAGACAGAGCAAGAATAGATTTGCCACGACGTAGTGACGTAGACCCGACATGGACTCTGGAAGTCAAACGCTTTTGTCTGTGTCTCAAAATGAATGCTGACAGTTTATATGCGCACAATTTTTCTAAGCCAGCCTTTCGAAGCTTTTTGCATACATACATGCATAGCATTGCATACATACATGCATACATACATGCATACATACATGCATACATACAATGTACATATAATATAAATACGTCTAATACCTCGAGCATTTGAGACTACGTTCTACTCTGCTCTTAAGACTGTTCTCTTTAGCCGTGGTTGGGTCGGGAGCGCCTCTGAGTAGATATTCTTGAAGAGGCGCTATATAAATGTCTGAAATGAATGAATGAATGAATGAAATAAGGTGAGGTTTCCGCCATTCAGCACGCTGTTCGTGTGGAATAGAAGTCTAAAGTATCTATAGATACAGCTTAGCGACATCTAACGTCAAGAAAAGTCGTCGTCGTTGAGATCGCAGCTTTTAACGATCTTCACCGTTGCTTCCATTGAATATCCATGTAATTACAGCATTCGTTTAGAGAAATAATACAGCGGTCGCTGACGAATGCGTGGTTCAGACTTTTATGTAGAACTGATCACTATTATAATATACACAGGACTCTGTTAGAAATCTCAGAAATTAATATACTAATAATATAATGTAAATAAATAATACAAATAATATAATGTATGTATGTATGTATGTATGTATGTATGTATGTATGTATGTATGTATGTATGTATGTATGTATGTATGTATGTATGTATGTATGTATGTATGTATGTATGTATGTATGTATGTATGTATGTATGTATGTATGTATGTATGTATGTATGTATGTATGTATGTATGTATTTTTTGTATGTATGTATGTATGTGTGTATGCATGCATGTATGTATGTATGTATGTATGTATGCATGCATGCATGCATGTATGTATGTATGTATGCATGTATGCATGCATGCATGCGTGTATGTATGTATGTATGTATGTATGTATGTATGTATGTATGTACTATGTATGTATGTATGTATGTATGTATGTATGTATAAGGTAAGCAGCCTAGTTAAAACACTACGAGAGAAGGTATTGCAATGAAGCAGTAATAACCAGAAAGAGCACCAACTATAACGATCTTGGCACACCGAGTTCTCCAGCAACCATAACGGTGTGTGTGTCGATCGTTACTTCTATAGCGCCCTTCTTTCTGTTATATAGGCAATGCTATAGGAATTCTGAGTTCTGATTAAAAATGGGGAAAAGTAGCTTGTTCGGTTTTCAGAATGCTTTTCTTTATTGATTGAACAGTGCACGAATCAGATCGCTGTTACAGGCTGTCTATTCTTCTATTTTAAAACGTTTGTCAAAATATTATCATGCTAGAACTTCGTTCTAGCACTACAAATTACTAAATAGTTTTTACGCCGCGCTGTAGTTTGCAAGCGTGTCGATCTCACCAAAGATACCTTGACAAAATAGTCGATTGCTTATATAGGAATTTAAACATGCAATACAGACGTATAACTGTATATGTTTCATTGTAAAACAACCTCTCTACCCTTATATGTTTGCCTGCGTCTCATTCTGTCTCCTGTCCTTCCCTACATCCTTGCGATATTATGTGTCTCTACCCAAGCTCTGACGTACTGTCTGAATATTTAACGGATATACTCGACTCGTCTACCGATCTATAAACCCTTAGTCAAACACAGGTCCAAGGAGAGTGACTAGTCTGTCTATCTATCATTGCCCTTTGTCTCAGTCTGTTCGACCTTCCGTCTTCCGCTTCCACCCTGCCTCTCTCTTTCTAGATTGTCATTCCTTGCTCATACCCTCTTCTCTCTTCCTGATCTCCATTCCTTGTTCATACCCTAATCTCCCCTCTCCCTTTACTGCTCTGCCTGTGCGACCCAAGGCCGCCCTTCTAATGTTCCCTCATGTTGTTCACGTGTTCGACCGACAAGCCTAGTATATTCGTCCTTGCACATCCTCTTACTGCCTACGCCTCAATCTATGTCTTAGTCCTTCTCGTTGTATGTGTCTTGCATCTCATTCCTTGCTCATACCCTAATCTCCTTGTGTCTTTCCTTGTCTGTTCTTCTCTCTCTTTCTGGTTATTACTGCTTCATTGCAGTACCTTCTCTCGTAGTGTTTTAACTAGGCTGCTTGCCTTATATATGCATGCGTGTATGTATGTATGTATGTATGTATGTATGTATGTATGTATGTATGTATGCATGTATGCATGTATGTATGTATGTATGTATGTATGTATGTATGTATGTATGTATGTATGTATGTATGTATGTATGTATGTATGTATGTATGTAGGTATGTATGTATGTATGTATGTATGTATGTATGTATGTATGTATGTATGTATGTATGTATGTATGTATGTATGTATGTATGTATGTATGCATGCGTGTATGTATGTATGTATGTATGCATGTATGTATGCATGTATGCATGTATGTATGTATGTATGTATGTATGTATGTATGTATGTATGTATGTATGTATGTATGTATGTATGTGTGTATGTATGTATGTATGTATGTATGTATGTATGTATGTATGTATGTATGTATGCATGCGTGTATGTATGTATGTATGTATGTATGTATGTATGTATGCATGTATGCATGTATGTATGTATGTATGTATGTATGTATGTATGTATGCATGTATGCATGCATGCATGCATGCATGCGTGTATGTAATACTATGTATGTATGTATGTATGTATGTATGTTTGTATGTATGTATGTATGTATGTATGTATGTATGCATGTATGTATGTATGTATGTATGTATGTATGTATGTATGTATGTATGTATGTATGTATGTATGCATGTATGTATGTATGTATGTAAGGTGCAAAGCGTGTGTCAGTTTAAAACGCTACGAAACAAATAAGTCACGTGCGTTATGCCCACAAGATTAACCGTCATGCTCAGCTGAGCATGTCCTAACGTAAGCTAGTATTACCAATGCGACTAGCAAAGCCAGTAGGCGCATGTGAATAGGCAGAATGACTTGAGATTTCCTTTAGAACCTCTTTAACAGCGGCCATGGCTGATAGTGAATGTCATGTCATGTCATGTCATGTCATGTCATGTCATGTCGCCATCGTCGCATCGCGACGGTTGGCTACATGAATGGACCTTTAATGCCCAGAGTCTTCTGTTCCTTGTCGCGCTCATTAAGTCAGAGCCTACAAGTCCTGTCCAGTTCAGGACGTTGTCGATCCAAGATATCCTCGGCCTTCCTCGTCCTCGGTTCCCCTCCACAAAACCCGTCATGATGCTGCTTTCGATGCTACCGTTTTGTTGTCTCATGATAGTGAATTGGATGTGCTAAACATTTGTGTTGAATGTGTACTGCATGCAACTTAAATATTATTAACGTTTCAGTAAGCCAGAACACACGACGTGAATCGTCCTTGAATGAAATGACGTCTGTTCATTATTTTCAGCTTTTGAATAACTAGAATGACACGACAACGACTAAACGCTGAATTTCATTCAACAGATCGCAGCAGCAGTCTCAATATATCTCGCCCATGCAGTCACGGGAACCACCTTATCCACAGGCGATCATGCATCTCTGCAGTGAAGAGTAGTCCTAAGCCACTTTTGTTTGTCGTCGTGAAAGCTATGCACATGTAATAAGGAAATTATTTTGGTCAGGACGGGATTGTTCAATATCAAAGAAATCAAGCAGTTAAATTTATAATTTAATTATAATTTAAATGCGAAGTGGATGGTTCGTTGTTCTTGGGAGCTGAGTTTCTGACATTATAGCATCAGAATGATTATACCATTCTTCAGACTTGTTTGCTCTAGATGATTGTGGCGCTACGTTACAATAAATCACATACACACATACTCCCATCCAACACAGTGATACTGTCATTGCCTTGTGACCGAAGTGGCTGTGCACAGCCTCTGAACAGGGGCCTTCACTTAAAAGTACTTGCATGTAGGTTGCAACGAAACCTATCTAACAAAAGTCTCGCACGCAGTATATACAAATTACGTCAGTCGAACTGAAAGAAAAGAGACGAGTGTTATGACGGTGTGAAAAGCACGAGTTCCATTTCGACTTCGTTTTATTGGCGTTGACTTCATGCAATAAGCCAGAAGAACGTGGGCCACGACAGTACTACCAATGTACAACCAAAGTAGAGTGACAGAGCAGTCAGAGCTCTTGCAAATTAATATGCAAAAGCAGCAGCTAAGCAGAGACCCGGTATATGATTCGCTGCCGGATAGGGAGCCAATGCATGTAATCGGTGATAATTATGACTGGAATACGACCAATAAGGCGTGCTGCCGTGCGCAGGATCCGCTCCAATTAGGCTACCCCAACCGCACAGACGGGAGACGAGCGTAGAGAGCGTAGCAGTAGTCTCGAAGCGTGTGACTGACAGCACAGGAATGGATAAGAGTAGTGCCAGCATCAGAGGCAAGAGAGCGAGGGACAACTTTGAGCTGGCAAAGCAGCTGATATCAACAGTTGCAACACTAAGTAAGTAAGTACGTATTTTCTTTATTAATCCACTTGCGAACGCACAATGGGACATAGAACACCATTATAATACATCGAAGTAATAATATGTAATAAAACATACAAATTAAAACCACAAGTTAAATATTATAGGCTAATATAATTAGTGACTTGACTTATTGACTTATGGCCCTGGCGAAGCTTGCGCCCGCATCAGCCGCTCCTTTATGGATAGCCTCCAATCAACCCTGTCCTGTGCTGTCCGCGTCGCCTCTCCCATGGTTAATCCCATCGTCAGACAGTCCTCCTCCACCATATCCATCCATCGTTTCCTGAGCCTGCCTCTTCTCCTCCTCCCATGCACATACCCCTGCAGTGCCACTTTTGGATATCTCCCGCTCTGCATTCTGATGACATGTCCGAAGTATCGCATTCTTCTTATCTGTATCCTGTCCACAATGTCTCGCTGTATTCTCAGTTTGCTGCGTATTTCCGTTTTCCTTATCCTTTCCCTCCTTGTGACACCTTCTATCCTTCGCAGACAAGTCATTTAAAATACCCTCAATCGTCTTTTATGTGTCTCTTTCAGCGTCCACGTCTCTGAGTTGTATTAGCACCAACGTCCCGTATATTCGCACCTTGGTGGTTCTGCTGATTTCCTTTGATCTCCAGATTCTATGCAATCTCTGTAATATTCCTCTAGCAAGCCCGATTCTTCTGTCAACGTCCTTTTCCGACCCCCGCCCTGCGCATCGAAAAGACCTCCTATATATAGACCTCCTCACTCGATTTAATATCCTATCAGAGCAAGTGATGAGGGTTGCATTGGAGGGCTTTAAGGGAGGCATTAGAATCGGTGGCAGGATCATAAACAACCTTAGATATGCCGATGATATTGTTCTGATCGCTACATCTCAGGAACAACTTCAGGAAATCGTGACCCGCGTAGAGGAGGCAGCGGAACAGTACAACCTGATGATAAATGTAGGGAAGACGAAGGTGATGACTACCGCTGATGAGATTTTGACAACGGAGGTGAGCACAGGAAAACTGGAACAAGTGGATTCATTTGTATATTTGGGATGCCGGGTTACAAAGGACGCAAATTGCACGGGAGAAGTAAGATCAAGACTAGCCATGGGAATGACGAGCCTGGTCAAACTGACGAAAGTTTGGAAAAACAAATCTGTCAGCAACAGAACAAAAACGAGACTGCTGAAGGCCTTGGTGTGGCCAGTGGCGACATACGGGTGTGAGGCATGGACATTAAAAAAAGAAGAGGAAAGACGTATACAAGCATTCGAGAACAAATGTCTTAGAAAAACACTAAGAATCCCATGGGCAAAAAAGCTGACCAACGAACAGGTGTACACCATAGCAGGAACAAAGCAAGAACTGTTGATCCACGTAAAAACAAGAAAGTTGCGATACTTTGGACACGTCATGAGACAACAAAAGGACAGCATAGAAAACAGCCTGATGACGGGATTGATGGAGGGGAAAAGAAGTAGAGGAAGACCTGGAACGGCATGGATAGACAACATCATGGAATGGACAGGACTTTCGGGAAGAAGACTAATGAACATGGCAGGAGATAGACAACTGTGGAAGATGCTCATCCATTCGTGCAGCCAACCGTCGCAGAGCGACGATGGCGGAATGACATGACATGACATGACTCGATTTAAATCCCAAATCCGTGCACAAGTGTCACATTAAAAAATGTAAAATGAACAAACCATTTAATCTATATTTTCTCCATTCTTTTTTAAGTTGAGCAGAGGGAAGGTATCCCACTGCTAATAATTAATTGATTCCAAAAATAGTCCCATTTCCATCTGTTTTCTGATCTATTAATTATCATTTATCATATTATAATGAAGAATTTTTTCTTTGGTAAATAGGCCCCAGTAGCGGGATCACTCCCTTGAGTCCCTTCGGGTAGCCTATTGCTCCCTACATTTCACAGTAATGATTGTACACTAAGCTTCACTATCGCAATTATTACCTGTATTAACCACTTTGTGTACTAGTATGAATGCATAATTGTCTGTTTGATATTCTTGGGATCAATGAACAAGTTCAAGATACACGAAATTCTCCTATTGCTCTGTTCATCCACTTCAGCCCAAGCTGTGTCTATAATTAGTATTAATTACTAAACTATATATACTTATCGTAAAACAAGTTAACTATAATTATGGCATTCTGGCGATAAATCCCTTTCCAATCAACGAATCACATCGTGGTATCTCTAAATTATGTGAGCGGGGCTTAGGGAATTAACCAGTTACAATTTACATGTTCAGGTGGAAGAAGATAATGGATGACATGCCCGGGGTCACAGAGGATAGAAGAAAAAAGGACACGACGTCCAGCTGCCTTAGAACATAACATCCTTGTGAATGTGTTGTGGAAAAGTAAACTTCTGATCTTGACGATAACGCTAGGATCGCGAACAGAGGTAGAAAAAGCAAACTGTGACAAATAAGAGATAAATCAACCTACATGCAGATCAATAATCTTAGCAAGCCGTTGACAACTCCCCGAAATGTCTTCTGTAACGCTAACAGAAGACATTTCGGAGAAGTTGTCCATTTCGATAGGTCTTTCCAAAGGGCAAGGTTGCAAAATACAAAGAATAAATTTCAAAGAAAATGAAAAACTATTTATTTCCGGGGTACAGTTTATTGCCATTGCTCTGGTTTCGCACAAATCGATCAATATCTCCTGACTCTACAGGGTGGTCCAAAATAAACCGCACAATGATAAATTGATAGTACTTTCTTCAGACCAATTCAAATATAACCGTGAAAATTCACAAAAACACAGCAATTATTTTTACTGTAACATTACATGGATGGATTTCGTTACATAAAATGTTCAATGTGTCCTCCTTGCTGCTCGACCACGCATTGAAGCCGACGACGCCATTGTCAATTGCGCGGTCAATGAAACGCTGTGACAGCTTGGTCCACTCCGTGACGATTGTTTCTTTCATCTGATCCACTGTGGTGAAACTTCTACGACGGTATACCATCTGTTGAAGGGCGCCCCAAACAGCGTAGTCGATTGGATTCCCGCGCTGTTTGGGGGCCACATGACAGGCTCAATGAAAGAAATGTTCTCACGTCGCAGATACTCCATAGTGTTCTTGGCGGTGTGTGATATGGAGCGCCGTCCTGCTGTAGGGTCCAAGTGTGGTGTTGGCATATTGCACGGATGTCAGGTAAAAGACCATCACCAAGAACGTGCTGACAATAATATTGACTGTTCATCTTCGCACCTGGCTCAGCTGTTCAATTACCTTATAGGGTCCAGTATAGAGTTTATTCCACTTATCTTTGATTCCAGGGCGTCTCCTTGGATAAAAGTACCAAACCCATGACCCTATGGGAAACCTAGCGGGTTTCACCCTCATATCATACCGGAAATTTCTGTTAGTGACATGGCGCTGCATAAATCTTCGAGCAATTTCAAAGTTATTTTGCACATTCTCAATTTGATTCACAACAAAATCATCGGTACTAGACAAAGCATTTGCAACTTGGACATCTCCTAAAACTAAATCAATCGGCATGCACAGCTCTCTTGACAGGAACAGCCGGTTAGGAGTGAAACCGGTGCTTTCACTTTCACTTGCTCAATAGGCGGCGAGGACGTAGGGAAGATGCACATCCCAGTCGCGCTGGTTCTGGGCTACCACCTTCCCGAGTAGAGTGTTCAAGGTTCTGTGAAACCTCTCCACGGCTCCATTGGTACTTGGATTGTACGGCGTGGTCCGCATCTTGTCAATCTGGAGATGACGACACAATTCCTTGAACAGGTTCGCCACGAAGCAGGGGCCTTGATCTGTAAGAATTTGTCGCGGGCAACCAAACCGACAGAAAACTTCCTCAACTAGGACTCGTGCCACTGTCGTCGCTTCCTGGTTGCGGATCGGGTACGCTTCCGCCCAGCGTGTGAAGTGATCCACGGCCGTAAGGATGTAACGGTATCCTTTACTGGAGGTGGGATGCGGTCCAGTGATGTCTACTCCCAAACACTCCATCGGGGCTCCCACGGACATCGGTTGGAGACGACCCTGTCTGGGCGTCTTTCCGCGGTGGTACTGGGCGCACGGGACGCACCGCCGAAGTGCCATTCGTACATCCTCTCTCCACCCCGGCCAATAAGCTCTCTTTTGGAGTTGAGCAAGGGTACGTCGGATACCCATGTGCCCTCCGGTAATTCCTTCATGAGCGAGCCGTATTAACGAGGATCGTCGACTGCGCGGGGGGATTAGTTGTCGGGTCGCCACTTGTCCATTATCTGCGTGGAGCCAGTTCCGGATGAGCAGTTCCCGGTGGAGTTCCAGCTGCGGCCATTGGGCTACTAAGTTCTTTACAGTTCCGCTTTGACTCCGCAGTTCGTCGTAGGAGGGAGGATCATCAGAGCTGAGCTTCTTTTGGATAACCCAGCCCAGCTCGCGGTCGGCTCGTTGTTCATCCCGAATGGTCGTTCGGTCCCAATCGGTCGGTAGATCCACCGCTCCCCCACGGAGGCCCGTCGTTTCACGGATGACTTGTACTTGTTGCGGTATGCGCGACAGGGCGTCCGCGTTCTGGTGCGCAGTTCCAGCTCGATGCTGAATTTCGAACTCAAATTCCTCTGTTATGGCCAGCCATCTGGCCTGTTGTCCGATAGGAAGCGGCGTCCTCCTCAGCCATTGTAAGGCGGAGTGATCGGTGCGTAGCAAGAATCGACGCCCCAGCAGATACTGTCGATAGGTCTTGAGAAAGTAGACGATGGCCAGAAGTTCTCGCTTCGTAACGTCGTAGTTCTGCTCCGCCGTAGAACAGAGTCGGCTACCGTAGCAAACTACACGTTCTTGCCCTCCTTGGATTTGTGACAGAACCGCTCCTATGGCCTCGCCGGATGCGTCCGTATCGAGAATGTACAACCCATCATCATTGGGTAAGGCCAGGATGGGGGATTCGGTCAAGAGCCGTTTCAGGTGAGAGAAAGCAGCTTCGCATTCGGTGGACCATTGAAAACGAAACCCCTTTTTGGTCAACGCATGCAGCGGTTTAGCGATTTTGGCGAAGTTCGGCACGAATTTTCTGTAGTAAGAGCACAATCCGTTGAAGGCGCGAACGTCTCGCAGCTTCTTAGGAGTTGGCCAATCCTTAACCGCTACGGTTTTCTCCGGATCGGTCATAATGCCATTTTCACTTACGACATGACCCAAGAATAACACTCGGCGTTGTAGCAGGCGACATTTCGAAGGCTTCAATTTCAACCCGACAGTTGCCAACCGTTCCAGCACTTGTGTTAAACGTTCCAAGTGAGTCTCAAGATCTTCGGCAAAGACAATGATGTCGTCTAGGTAAATTAGACATACCTCGAAATTCAGTCCAGCCATGACAAGGTTCATCATTCTCGAAAACGTGGCCGGCGAGTTGCAGAGACCGAAGGGTAGGACCCTAAACTGAAAACTTCCTCTTCTAGTGATGAAAGCTGTCTTCTGGCGATCCCCTGGATGAACTGCAACCTGATGGTACCCTGCACGAAGATCAAAAGTGCTGAACCACTTGGCTCCGGCAAGGGTATCCAAACTCTCGCTAATCAGAGGTAGAGGATAGGCGTCCTTCCGGGTTTTAGTGTTCACCGCTCGATAGTCCACACAAAATCTTGGGGTACCATCTCGTTTTTTCACCATCACCACATTACTTGCCCAGGCTGAGGCTGACGGTTCTATCAGCTTTTGTTGCAACATATTGTTCACTTGTTCATCAATGACTGGCAATAACGTTAGCGGCTGGCGACGTAGTGGTTGTCGAACAGGGCTTTCGTTTCCAGTTTCTATTTCGTGTTGGATTACATCGGTGAAGCCCAAATCCCATTCATTCATTGAAAAGGCTTTCTGATTTACGGTGATGATTTGTCGAAGACGTTCCTGTACTTCTTCCGGTACATCGGCGGCAATGTCTCTCCAAAGAGGAGAAAGGATCGCTGCGATTTCAGCATCGGTTGATTTCGGCAACGTTTCATTAACAGCTGCGCACCCGGCCGCAGATCTCAAGAGTTTTTCTTCTCCCATTACCGTAACCGGTTCGGCTGTACATTGAACTCCTTTCTTCAGCCAGAGTTGTTGGTCGGTGGGATTCATCACCCGAAGCGGCAGATCGAAGGTCCGGTTAGGGAGCAATGTTCCGGCTAGAATGAGTCCGGAGTCTAACACTTTCGGATTTACAGCCCAGGAATCGGTCATTGCTTTCAAGTTCGGAAGGAGCGCATGGCTTTCAACATCCATCTCACTTTTTGCCACGACGAATGTGTCATGAGAAATCACTATCTTACGACATAGCCCGGCACGAGGTTTGGAGTGCACTTCGAATCTATAGCCTCCCACCAGGATCCAGTTGCGACCGATATGCCAGAGTACATTTTCGTCTTTCATCCACGAAAGTCCAAGGATCAGTTCAGATACCTGTTCTGTGACTAAACAGGGAATCCTGAATTCGTGATCGTCGATTTGCAGTTTCAGTATTGTCTCTCCCACAACACGAATAGCAGACCCGTTAGCAGCTAACAAGGACTGTTCAGAATTCTGCACATCTTTAGGATCTACCAGCGAAGCAGGACATAATGTCATTTCGCAGCCAGAGTCAAGCAAGGCTAGGAGGGATCTTCCATTCAGTTTTACAGACAGGTAGGCATCATTTCTACCCTGGACGTGTCTAACGTTACCTTCTCGATTCCCGGCGGTTTCTTCGAATTCTTCATCCGCTGGCGACCTCTGGGGACGTTCTGGACAAACGCGAGCCAAATGTCCCGGTTGATTGCATTCGTAGCAGCGACGATTGTCCCGTTTCACCCGTGGAAAGTTATTGTCTCTATTTCGGTTCCATTGTTGATTGCTGGTTCCTGTTCCTCTCCAGGGTGGTGACGAACGTTGCGGCTGCCATTGCCAAAACTGACTCTCAGTTGAAGTAGCACTCAACTGGTTCTGGAACATTTCTTTCATCTGTCGGGTCAGCGTCTCTTGCATCTGGTTGAATTTTTCGTCGAGGTTGAAGTCCACTTCCCTCACTGTCTTGATGCGACCCGGTCGACGGTCGTGAGACCCGGTGGTATCTTCATCAGCGCGGCGGTAGCCTTCCAACCGGAGAGCGATTTTGTAGGCGCTATCTAACGTGGTTGGTTCCCGCTCTCTTACCTTCAGAGCTAGGTCCTTGTCTAACAGAGCGTCAAGAAAAGCTCGAATAGCTATTGTCTCACTGTGCGCGGACGACGGTCCTGGGAAAGCTAAAATCATAAGCTTTCGGATGTCTTGTACAAGCTGACCGAGATCTTCACCCGATTTCTGACGGCGAGTATTCAGTTTGGTTTGGTACAAGGCTGCCTGGTCCGAACTTCCGTATCGTAGTCGTAGACGGTCGACTAGATCGGTGCAGGTGGTGATGGCTTCCGAGTCGAATTCATGCAGAAGTTGGTCTACCGGTTCTACTAGCGCACACGTCAGTTGGGCCAGTTTCTCCTCTTCACTCCAACGGTTACTTTTCGAACATACTTCGAACTTCTTAAGGAACACTTCTACTGAGGTCTTACCGTTGTATCGGTCCAGCTTCATTCGCGATGTCATTCTTCTATCTGGAAAATTTGAATATTCAGTTTGTAGTTTCCCAGCAGGTTCTTTCCTTTCACGAGCAATTGGTTCAGATCGAGACGGTTCGACAGTGTCCTTTTTCGGCGACAACTCTCGAGCATAAGAGCTGACAATTGTGGGCGGTTTTTCAGAGGCAACACCGCTCCAGACTATGAACGGATTAGGCAGTTCATCTTTGGGACCACGCGCGACAATCGGTTTCATTGTTGGCCACTGCATTAATTGTTTCGCCAGAGCAACCTGTTCATTGTACGAGACTGGACCGTAGTAAGGCACGAAGATGGGCTGTACTGTCTCACGAGGTAAGTATTCGTAGCTCTGGGTAACCTGAGTTTTTAGCGACGAAGACATCGTTGACATTATCGGCCGACTCGAAGATGTCGTCAGGGTAAGCGTACGAGGAATCGAAGCAGAAGCGAACGCGATCTTTTCTGATTCAGGTTTCATTTCACGTACCTGGACGTCGTGCACACCCACAATCTTCGAAGAGATGATTCGTGGAGGAATTTCGGTTGACCGTCGAAGATCTTCAGCTTCAGTATTCATGAATTGGTACGACGAGTATGGGAAGGTGGCAGCCCGTGGAGTTGCAGTTGACATGGGACGACGAGGATGTGCATCTCGTGGACCCAGTCGTACTCTCGTGTGAACGACAAATCCCCATTTGATTTATCTACAACTAACATTCCAGAGTTAGTACATGTTTTCAAAGAGTCTTGCCCTATAGCTATCGCATTTGGGTCGAGCACAAATCGATGTAGAGGTCGCATATCAGTTACTTCCGAGTCTTCACTGATGTATTTCAATTGCTCGGTTATATCTCTATTCAACCTGTTTTGTTTGTCGCGCAAATACGACTCATAGTCAAAGCTTTCATAAATCGTGTTTGAATCTCTATGATATACTTGTCGAGTATCTGTTCGAGTATTCGTATCGTTAGTGTTTGAAACAAGTATGTGCTTTGGTCTTGCGCCATAGTATTCTGTGCTAATTTCATCTTTTGAAACCCTTAAAGTTTCATGTTCTTTTCTGGCACTTGTACCTACCTTAGACTGGGTTTGAACCTCCATACCTGAACTTAATTTTACCCCACTTAATCTGGTATCAAGTGTAACGGCCTGCTGCCCCCTCGTAAGAAAACCACGTGACTTTGGGTCCCACCCCTGGTGTTGCTCTTCAGCCTCCCAAGTGGTAGGAGCCTGCCTTAGGATCTCAAACGAGGCGCCGCACTGTTGAAGGGGTTCTCTGTCGTCAGGTACTCCTAAAGGTTCACCCAAGTAAGTAAGATCAATGGTCCAGTCTCTTTCCCCGAGGTAAAGTTATAGATTAGGGTTGGGTCTTCCACCTCAGGACGGGGATGTCTCTTATTGGTACCAGGAATGGCTTCGGTCGAGTGGCGACATATGTCAGCGGTCCTCGGTCTGAGGACGACGGCTTCCTCTAACGGAAGTCCATCAGGGTTCAACTCCCCTTCAACAGATTGTTTAAATCCCCCATCCTTAAGTGCGATCGACCGTTCCTCTAGTCTGTCAGGGGTTCCTCCCTTCTTTTCCTCAGCTATGTATTCCTCTAACTCCTCATCAGAGTGATCCTCAGACCTTATAGAAGTTTCCATCTTCTAATTATTAATTAACGTCTGATTTGATATATTTAATTAAACAATTCAACTGATTATAATGAACAAGCGTTGCTAACAATTAACATTCGTGATTAGGCCTAAATATTGTTCTTCACTAAGAGTTCAGTGTCTTTTAACTCCAACGGAATTAAAGCAAATAATCAACAAGCGTGCCTAACCTTGTTTCTAGTAATCACGCTCGATTATTAACACTATGATAAACAATTACATTCCGGTTCGATTCGTATCGACCGTTATTCAGCATCAACATAAGTTTCAATTCTTATCATCAGTCACCATCAGTTATCAATTATTATCATTAGTTTCAATTAATTAACTTTAATTGGTTTCGGATTCTGTTATGGAGCAATTAAATTATTTGATACTTCCCTGCCTTTCCGTGCAATTTTGAGTCACTCTCGAATTCGAATATGAAAGAAGATCAGATCACTTCTTGCCGAATATATGCATATATGTCATCAAAGATTCACAAAGAACCAGTCGCAAACGGTGCCAAAACCAGTTGCTTAGTCAACGGTATCTTCTTATTCATGAAGTCAGGCAATCAGCCACGCAAACTAACAATTTCAGACCCAAAACCCACCAAATTCTTGTCTTCACGAGCCGACCTCCTACCCTGATGAAAACCGTAGATCGACTGCGCTTTTCGGCGGTTGCAGCGGTCACGTGGGCCGCATCAACCAATCAACGGCTGCCACGCAAAAGCGGTCGTCGAACGCAAACCTCGGCCTCTGATAGGACGGACAAACTACTCTGATTGGCTATCACAAAGGATTCAGAACCCGTGTAGAAGCCTCGTACAGTAGTTTCCTACCGAACACGGCTCCGTCCTTCGCAAAAATATCACTTCTATGTGATGATCTATAAATAGAACCGCGATATCTAATAAAGTCAATTAGCAAGTAAGTACGCCAAGCGGCCTTAAAAGACGTTAAATTGTAGCGGCCTTATAGGACGTTACAGGACCAAACATTTTGAAATTTTACAGTTTAAAATTTGAAGGATACCACTAGTGAGAAGCCATTCAGGTGTACAAAAGTAATACTTGTGCAAATATTAGCAGTAAGTTATTCTCATTTTATCAAGATTGTGTCATATATTATTATAGTAAATAATAACATTGTTGAAGTTTGGGGAGGCTATTCTTGGCCTACGACCTGAGGGGCGGGGGCTAGCGACCTTGGCCTACGACCGGGGAGGCGGGGGCTAGCGACCTTAGCCTACGACCGGGGAGGCCTGGCCTAACGACCTTAGCCTACGACCGGGGAGGCGTGGCCTGACGACCTTAGCCTACGACCGGGGAGGCGTGGCCTGACGACCTTAGCCTACGACCGGGGAGGCGTGGCCTGACGACCTTAGCCTAGCGACCTTAGCCTACGACCTGGAGGCGTGGCCTGACGACCTTAGCCTACGACCTGGAGGCGTGGCCTGACGACCTTAGCCTAGCGACCTTAGCCTACGACTGGGGGGGCGTGGCCTGACGACCTTAGCCTACGACCTTAGCCTAGCGACCTTAGCCTACGACCGGAGGGGCGTGGCCTGACGACCTTAGCCTACGCGGGAGAGTATATAACAAAAAGTCGCTGCCCAACGTTGTTCAGTTCTGACTTCTTGAGTTCTTCGTTCTTCGTACTTGGGCTGTCGTTGCTGTCGTGTTGTGAGACAGAATATTTCGAGAGAGAGATAGAGGAAAACGAGTAA
Source organism: Lumbricus rubellus (assembly GCA_945859605.1). NCBI lineage: Eukaryota > Metazoa > Annelida > Clitellata > Crassiclitellata > Lumbricidae > Lumbricus > Lumbricus rubellus. The sequence continues at coordinate 29,348,322 of OX243828.1, read as the reverse complement.
GCCGAGGTATTTCGAGACAGGGACGACGGTCTTTCCTGCCTTCGACGACGGTCAACGGTTGATGCTGCAGGGACCGGGACGACGGTCTTCCCTGCCTTCGACGACGGTCAACGGTTGGTGCTGCAGGGACCGGGACGACGGTCTTTCCTGCCTTCGACGACGGTCAACGGTTGGTGCTGCAGGGACCGGGACGACGGTCTTTCCTACCTTCGACGACGGTCAACGGTTGGTGCTGCAGGGACCGAGACGACGGTCTTTCTTGCCTTCGACGACGGTCAACGGGTGGTGCTGCAGGGACCGGGACGACGGTCTTTCCTGCCTTCGACGACGGTCAACGGTTGGCGCTGCAGGGACAGATCCGACGGTCTTTCCTGCCTTCGACGACGGTCCACGGTTGGCGCTGCAGGGACAGATCTGACGGTCTTTCCTGCCTTCGACGACGGTCAACGGTTGGTGCTGCAGGGACCGAGACGACGGTCTTTCCTGCCTTCGACGACGGTCAACGGTTGGTGCTGCAGGGACCGGGACGACGGTCTTTCCTGCCTTCGACGACGGTCAACGGTTGGTGCTGCAGGGACAGATCCGACGGTCTTTCCTGCCTTCGACGACGGTCAACGGTTGGTGCTGCAGGGACCGGGACGACGGTCTTTCCTACCTTCGACGACGGTCAACGGTTGGTGCTGCAGGGACCGGGACGACGGTCTTTCTTGCCTTCGACGACGGTCAACGGGTGGTGCTGCAGGGACCGGGACGACGGTCTTTCCTGCCTTCGACGACGGTCAACGGTTGGCGCTGCAGGGACAGATCCGACGGTCTTTCCTGCCTTCGACGACGGTCCACGGCCGGTTCCGAAGGGACCACTGTTGCTTCTGAACTAGTACGCTCAAGCCTAGACGGCTAATCTTCAACCTACAATTGAAGTCTTATCCAGCGGACAATTCTACGATACCCGGACGACTAGGACTGGTATTCGGATCCTGGTGAACTTTCGCCCAGCCCTAGTCCGTTACAAACTGGTACCCGCAAGTGGGGTAAGTGGAAAAATTTGCTGCACTTCTACGAACTGGTGAAATATCGACAGAACGGCAACGATGTGGAATCCTCTGACCGGCGACATGGACGGAAATGCCGCTGGCTTTCCGACGACTCCTCCAACCGCCGTCAGACGAAGGAGGGACCTCTTGGTCGATTACGAGGTCGAGTCCAGCCAATTCCTGGAGAAAATCGACTTCGAAGACGTGCCGAAGAAGGATCGCAAGAGCTTCCTGGTTCCGGGAATGGACGTCGGCCAATTGGAATCGAAGGTCATGGAGAATGTCAGTCGCATGGTCGGTGAAAAGAAGAACCCAATGAAGCCCGGAAGATTCGATGGAACCGGATCCCTCGAGTCGTTCCTGGCACAATTTGACGTGTGCGCAAGGCACAACCGATGGACTGCAGCCGATAAAGTCGACTTCCTCCGTTGCTCCTTGGAGAAGGCGGCAACGCAGCTGCTGTGGGACTTCGGAGCCAGCACCGAAGTCACGTACGAACAGCTCGTCGAGAGGCTACGCCAGCTGTATGGATCGGAGGGTGAGGCCGAGACCTTTCGAGCTCAACTCTACTATCGCCGACAGCGAACTGACGAAACTCTCGGCGACTTGCTGCACGATATCCGGAGACTCGTCGTCCTCGCCTACCCTGTTCCGTCCAACGAGACGACGGAAATTCTCGCGAAAGACGCCTTCCTGGAAGCAATCCGCGACCGGGAGTTGTCCCTCAAGGTGAGAGAACGGGAACCGAAAACCATCGACGAGGCGTATCGAACAGCTCTACGCCTGTCCGCGTATCGACAGACGTCGGACTTGGAGGACCGCCAACGGCCAGCCAACCGGGTGAGAGGAACGCAAGAGGGCGACGCTGGTAGTCAGCTTCAGTCGCAACTGGACGGCTTCTTCGCTTCGCAACGTAAGTGGCAACAAGATATGGAAGGAAAGATCTGACGACAACTGGACGAACTCCGAAGCTCGTATCGGACGAGTTTCGACGCCGAACGAACGGTTCCATCTACCGTTCCGGCTCCTTCTTCCCCGCCTCGAGGGAATGCTTCAGGTGGTCCCGGACGCGGGATAACCTGCTTCAACTGCGGACAGGTGGGTCACGTGGCTCGCCGGTGCCGCCAGCGTCAGCAGTTCTCCAACCGCCGTGACGAAACACGCACATCGGACCCGCCGATGTCGGAACAGAACGGAACAACCGTCACGAACCACACGACGAGAGTCAGAGCTTCCGGTGTGACGAACAACGCGATCTACATCCGCGGAACGATCAACGGACAACAAAGAAATTGCCTAGTGGACACTGGGTCGGAGGTAAGCCTAGTTCCCTCTGCTGATGTTGATGGTTTGACGCTCCAGCCTAGTGCTCGCATTCTTTTGGCTGCTAACGGGACGCAGATTAGAGTTTTGGGTCAGCTCGATACCCCGATTGTGATCTCTAGAGGATTTTCCATTGGCACTAGTTTTCTTGTCTCTGACCAGATTGGTGAACCAATGCTTGGCATGGATTGGTTGAGGCAGCATCGTTGTCGCTTGGGTTTTGGACAAGGCGCACTTTTTATTGGTCGACGCCGCATCCCTTTGGTTAAGGGCAATGGCTCACTTTGGTGTCGCAGGGTTATGGTTGCCGAAGAGACAACTGTCCTTCCTCGCTCGCAGTGCGATATCCCTGGCAAAACTCAGTATCGTAATTTCACAACCTCCGCACAGGCATGGATGACTGAATCCAAGGAGATCCAGCCCGGTGTGCATGTAGCCCGAGTTGTGTTGGATGATGATGCTGATGTTGCTTGCATTCGTGTGGTGAATTTAAATGAACAACCTGCCCTGTTAGCGACCGATCAAATGTTAGGCGATTTGCACCCCGTAGAGGTCGAAGTAAGGGAAGGCAATGGGAGACAGACGGGTGCCACTGACGACAATTCTCTGGTCGGGACGCTCATGGACGACATTTCTGAGGATGTCCCGGCGGATGTGAAGGAACGGCTGAAGGAGTTATTGGTTGAATATGAAAGCATTTTCTCGACCACTGACCATGACTTGGGAAGGACTATGATCTCTCAGCATAGAATTGATACGGGGGACTCTCGTCCCGTGAGACAATCCTTGCGTAGGCAACCGCTTCCGTATCAGGCTGCTATTGATGCGCAACTGGACCAGATGTTGGCCACTGGGGTGGTTGAACCTGCTGCCAGCGAGTGGGCCGCCAACGTGGTCCTCGCTAAGAAGAAAGACGGTTCGTTGAGATTTTGTATTGAGTACCGTAAACTTAACAATTTGACTCGGAAGGATTCCTATCCTCTTCCTAGAATTGATGCTTGTCTTGATGCTTTGTCGGGCGCCGGGTGGTTCAGCACTTTGGACTTGCGCAGCGGGTATCATCAGGTCATGATGAATCCAGGTGACTCGGATAAGACTGCTTTCATCACTCGGCGAGGGACTTTTCGTTGGCGGGTCATGCCCTTCGGCCTATGTAACGCGCCGGCCACCTTCCAGCGGCTTATGGACATCGTTCTCTCCGGGTTGAACTTCGAATTGTGTTTGGTGTACTTGGACGACGTGATAATTTTCAGCAGTACCGCAGACCAACATTTGGACAGACTGGGACAGGTCTTCGCGAGGCTTAAAGATGCCAATCTGAAACTGAAGCCTAGCAAGTGTCACCTGTTCAGACGCACCGTGTCCTTCCTTGGACACGTTGTGACGGCGGAGGGGATTTCTGTTGACCCATCCAAGGTACTGGCGGTAACCGAGTGGCTCACGCCCAGATGTTTAAAGAAGGTGCGGGCCTTCGTAGGACTTTGCTCCTACTACCGCAAGTTCATTCGGGGTTTCTCTATGGTCGCCTCACCCCTGTTCGCCCTGATGAGGAAGGAACAGCCGTTCCTGTGGGGAGATGACTGCCAGGACGCGTTCGACCGCTTAAAGGAAGCGTTGACTACAGCTCCTGTGCTCAGCCTATCAATGGACGACGCTGCCTACACTCTGGACTGTGATGCCTCTGATGTCGGAATTGGTGGGGTACTTTCCCAGAATATCGACGGCGAGGAACGGGTGATTGCGTACGGCAGCCGGTTGTTTTCCGCGGCCGAACGAAACTATTGCATTACCCGAAAGGAATTGCTGGCCGTGGTGAACTTTACCCAAATCTTTCGCCAGTACCTGCTGGGTAGGAGGTTCACCCTTAGGACGGACCATGCCGCGCTGAGATGGCTGCAACACACCCCCGAACCGATTGGTCAACAAGGACGATGGTTGGAGAAGTTATCCGAGTTTGACTTTGAAATACTGCATCGACCTGGACGCAAGCATGGCAACGCCGACGCCTTGTCCAGAAGGCCGTGCCGACAGTGTCATTGGGAGGAAGCTGATGCTACGGATCACTTCGTGCGAGAGGTAACCGAGGTGGTGACGGAGAGCGACAGTACGACCGACATCGTGAAATCACAGAAGCAGGATCCTGTTCTAAGCCTAGTCCGAATTTGGCTGAGCGAAGGCATGCCGACCCTGCAAGAAATCCTGCAGGAGGGCGAAGCTGTAAAAGTTTATTGGCACCAGCGAGACAGGTTGTACCTGAGGGACGACACGATCTACCGACGGACGCCCGACGAGTCGGAGCAGGTACTCGTGCCAAAGGACCTTCAGAAGGACTACTTGAAGTTGGCGCATACCGGCGTAACCGGTGGACACCTGGGTGTCCGACGAACCCGATGGCAGGTTCGCAGGAGAGCCTATTGGGTAGGGTGGTCCCGAGATGTGAAGAGGTTTTGCCAACACTGCGACGGGTGCTGTCGGTACCGACGAGGCGCACCGCAACGACAAGGTCCTCTGCAGCCCATGACCTGTGGAGAGCCGTGGGAGAGAGTCAGTGTGGATGTGACCGGCTCACATCCGAGGAGCAGGCGAGGCAACATCTACATTTTGACCATGATGGACAACTTCTCGAAATTCGCTGAAGCTGTTCCCATGCCCAATCAGGAGGCAACCACGGTAGCGAAGGCCTTGGTGGAAACGATCGTCGTTCACTTCGGAGCGCCACTTCAGCTTTTGACGGACCAAGGGAGAAACTTCGAGGGAAAGGTGTTCCACGAAATGTGTCGGCTCCTGGAGATAGACAAAGTCCGGACGTCCAGCTATCGACCTCAGACCAACGGCATGATCGAGAGATACCACCGCACACTTAATTCGATGTTGGGGAAGGTGGTGAGCGAGAATCAACGGGACTGGGACGAGCATCTCCCGTACGTGGCCGCAGCTTACCGGGCCTCGATTCATGACGTAACTGGGTTCTCACCGAACTATCTCATTTTCGGCAAGGAGAACCGGGCACCGCTGGATCTTGTGTACGGGCCGCCGGAACCAATTGAGGAAAGCGGAACCACGTACTTCACCTACGTGGCCGAAATGTCTGAGAGGTTCACGAAGGCGTACGACGCGGCAAGACGAAGTCTCGGGAAGAACGCCGAGAGACGCAAGCATGGCTACGACTTGCGAGTGCGCCCGGCGAAGTTCGAGGAGGGTGACTGGGTCTACTACTTCAGCCCACGGAAATTCGTTGGACGCAGCCCGAAGTTTCAGCGTAACTTCACGGGACCCTTCCGGATCGTGCGGGCGTGCGGCCCAGTCGACTACCTCCTACAAAAGTCGCCGAAGGCCAAGCCCTTCGTATCGCACGTCGATAAACTCCGCCACTGCTTCGGGCGGACGAAAGGACAATGGAGCGAGACGGGAGCAGGGGTGACCAATGGACCGCCCGCGGAAGCAGCGAACGGGGCCACAGCAACTTCGAGCCGTCGGCCAGGGCACCGTTGGAAAGGAGAGCTGGCAGCGGAAGGAACGACCTCCAAGGATCGACACGGTGCGGACGATGGAAGCGCAGCCAAACCGGTTGTTAATCAACCAAGGAACAGAACGCCTGCAACGGAAGGAAACTCGCACGACGGAGACTCCGACGAAGCGAGGGCCGGTCCCGGTCGACCTCGGCGCTCCACCCGCCGACCAGCCCGGTTCCAGTAGATGGCGCCCAGTTCCGCGTGCGATGGTGGTCGGGTCCCGCACGCTGACCTGCGGAAAGGAGTTCTGGGTGGGTAGCTTCTCCTTAGTGCACGACGACAGCGACCTCGGTCGCTGCGGACATTCCGTGCCTAGGTAGAAAGGGATCAATTTTTGGTTAAAAGCAGTTCCTTTTATTGCCAAAAAGAGGGATTCTTCATGTCAATTAACGAGGAAAATTGTTATGCATTTTCCTTGTGAAAAGTATTATTTTTGTGAAGAAGAAACATTTTTCTTTGTGAAAAGCACCATTTTTGAGCGATTCTATTGTAAATAAGAAACATTTCTTCCTTTATCGATAGACGATGAAGCGTTGTATGCTATTGTGGCTAGTTTTGCTAGCATTCTGAGTAAACGTAGGTCTAGTGTTTTGATTTGATGTAATGGACACTTTGTATAAGGCTACCCCATATTGGTATGTTTTGTCCAATGACTTGTGAACGGGTCTAAAACCCCGTGGCCCTTAGTTAAGTGTTAATTTGATCTATGTCAATGTTTAATGTTGTTGAAAAAAAGGCCGGGGGTTGTGCACAAACGGCACATCGTACCCGAAGAAAAAAAATGAAAGGGGGTTGTGCCCAACCAGGTACTCCGCACCCAATCAAAAAAAAAAGAAAAAAAAAAAAACAAAAAAAACGAGGGGGTTGTGCTCAGACAGGCACTCCGCACCCACAGTGGCGAACTTTGAGCCACTGCGCTTAATTGCGCGAATTCGTATAGCCGGATGCTGGCTTTTAATTTGAAATTTTGATAAATCGGTTTTATGTCGCCTGTCTGATTTATTAGTGTGACTGCAATTATTGTAAACATCGTGGTGTTTACTGTTCAGTTTTAATGCCGCTCTAGTTCTGTAACGTTTTGCCTGGTCACATCCGAGCTGCGGCGGATGTCTGTTTAATTAAGTAAGCTGACTGTTATCGTTGTTTACATGGCGCTAAGTGCGCTATATAAATGTTGTACTGTATTGCTTGCCCGATTTACGCGCTTACTATGCTTAATGTTGTGCACGTACACGTCTGATTTATTATTTTTTTTTACTGCCTAATGTGACAAGGCGCTAGCTCAATGTATCGGCCCCTTACCGCTTTGATTATAGTTCGCATCGATTAATAACGTAGGCCTAGGTTATGCCCCTCAGCCTAAAAATTTTTTTTCTCGGGCCATCACTGTCCGTTTCTTTACTTATTTTCTCCCTCAGTGCTGGGCCCCTGCTTACTTCGAGGGGACCTCGAAAATTTGGTCAGGGGGGGTGTTGAAGTTTGGGGAGGCTATTCTTGGCCTACGACCTGAGGGGCGGGGGCTAGCGACCTTGGCCTACGACCGGGGAGGCGGGGGCTAGCGACCTTAGCCTACGACCGGGGAGGCGTGGCCTAACGACCTTAGCCTACGACCGGGGAGGCGTGGCCTGACGACCTTAGCCTACGACCGGGGAGGCGTGGCCTGACGACCTTAGCCTACGACCGGGGAGGCGTGGCCTGACGACCTTAGCCTAGCGACCTTAGCCTACGACCTGGAGGCGTGGCCTGACGACCTTAGCCTACGACCTGGAGGCGTGGCCTGACGACCTTAGCCTAGCGACCTTAGCCTACGACCGGGGGGCGTGGCCTGACGACCTTAGCCTACGACCTTAGCCTAGCGACCTTAGCCTACGACCGGAGGGGCGTGGCCTGACGACCTTAGCCTACGCGGGAGAGTATATAACAAAGGGTCGCTGCCCAACGTTGTTCAGTTCTGACTTCTTGAGTTCTTCGTTCTTCGTACTTGGGCTGTCGTTGCTGTCGTGTTGTGAGACAGAATATTTCGAGAGAGAGATAGAGGAAAACGAGTAAGCCGAGGTATTTCGAGACAGATCCGACGGCCTTTCCTGCCTTCGACGACGGTCAACGGTTGGCGCTGCAGGGACCGGGACGACGGTCTTTCCTGCCTTCGACGACGGTCAACGGTTGGTGCTGCAGGGACCGGGACGACGGTCTTTCCTGCCTTCGACGACGGTCAACGGTTGGCGCTGCAGGGACAGATCCGACGGTCTTTCCTGCCTTCGACGACGGTCAACGGTTGGTGCTGCAGGGACCGGGACGACGGTCTTTCTTGCCTTCGACGACGGTCAACGGTTGGTGCTGCAGGGACCGGGACGACGGTCTTTCTTGCCTTCGACGACGGTCAACGGTTGGTGCTGCAGGGACCGGGACGACGGTCTTTCCTGCCTTCGACGACGGTCAACGGTTGGCGCTGCAGGGACAGATCCGACGGTCTTTCCTGCCTTCGACGACGGTCAACGGTTGGTGCTGCAGGGACCGGGACGACGGTCTTTCCTGCCTTCGACGACGGTCAACGGTTGGTGCTGCAGGGACCGGGACGACGGTCTTTCTTGCCTTCGACGACGGTCAACGGTTGGTGCTGCAGGGACCGGGACGACGGTCTTTCCTGCCTTCGACGACGGTCAACGGTTGGTGCTGCAGGGACAGATCCGACGGTCTTTCCTGCCTTCGACGACGGTCAACGGTTGGTGCTGCAGGGACCGGGACGACGGTCTTTCCTGCCTTCGACGACGGTCAACGGGTGGTGCTGCAGGGACAGATAAGACGGTCTTTCCTGCCTTCGACGACGGTCAACGGTTGGCGCTGCAGGGACAGATCGACGGTCTTTCCTGCCTTCGACGACGGTCAACGGTTGGTGCTGCAGGGACCGGGACGACGGTCTTTCCTGCCTTCGACGACGGTCAACGGGTGGTGCTGCAGGGACAGATAAGACGGTCTTTCCTGCCTTCGACGACGGTCAACGGTTGGCGCTGCAGGGACAGATCCGACGGTCTTTCCTGCCTTCGACGACGGTCAACGGGTGGTGCTGCAGGGACAGATAAGACGGTCTTTCCTGCCTTCGACGACGGTCAACGGGTGGCGCTGCAGGGACAGATAAGACGGTCTTTCCTGCCTTCGACGACGGTCAACGGTTGGCGCTGCAGGGACAGATACGACGGTCTTTCCTGCCTTCGACGACGGTCAACGGTTGGTGCTGCAGGGACCGGGACGACGGTCTTTCCTACCTTCGACGACGGTCAACGGTTGGTGCTGCAGGGACATATACGACGGTCTTTCCTACCTTCGACGATGGTCAACGGTTGGTGCTGCAGGGACAGATCCGACGGTCTTTCCTGCCTTCGACGACGGTCAACGGTTGGTGCTGCAGGGACCGGGACGACGGTCTTTCTTGCCTTCGACGACGGTCAACGGGTGGTGCTGCAGGGACCGGGACGACGGTCTTTCTTGCCTTCGACGACGGTCAACGGTTGGTGCTGCAGGGACCGGGACGACGGTCTTTCCTGCCTTCGACGACGGTCAACGGTTGGTGCTGCAGGGACCGGGACGACGGTCTTTCTTGCCTTCGACGACGGTCAACGGTTGGTGCTGCAGGGACCGGGACGACGGTCTTTCTTGCCTTCGACGACGGTCAACGGTTGGTGCTGCAGGGACAGATCCGACGGTCTTTCCTGCCTTCGACGACGGTCAACGGTTGGCGCTGCAGGGACAGATCCGACGGTCTTTCCTGCCTTCGACGACGGTCAACGGTTGGTGCTGCAGGGACCGGGACGACGGTCTTTCCTGCCTTCGACGACGGTCAACGGTTGGTGCTGCAGGGACCGGGACGACGGTCTTTCTTGCCTTCGACGACGGTCAACGGTTGGTGCTGCAGGGACCGGGACGACGGTCTTTCCTGCCTTCGACGACGGTCAACGGTTGGTGCTGCAGGGACCGGGACGACGGTCTTTCCTGCCTTCGACGACGGTCAACGGTTGGTGCTGCAGGGACAGATCCGACGGTCTTTCCTGCCTTCGACGACGGTCAACGGTTGGTGCTGCAGGGACCGGGACGACGGTCTTTCTTGCCTTCGACGACGGTCAACGGGTGGTGCTGCAGGGACCGGGACGACGGTCTTTCTTGCCTTCGACGACGGTCAACGGTTGGTGCTGCAGGGACAGATCCGACGGTCTTTCCTGCCTTCGACGACGGTCAACGGTTGGTGCTGCAGGGACCGGGACGACGGTCTTTCCTGCCTTCGACGACGGTCGACGGTTGGTGCTGCAGGGACAGATCCGACGGTCTTTCCTGCCTTCGACGACGGTCAACGGTTGGTGCTGCAGGGACCGGGACGACGGTCTTTCTTGCCTTCGACGACGGTCAACGGGTGGTGCTGCAGGGACCGGGACGACGGTCTTTCTTGCCTTCGACGACGGTCAACGGTTGGTGCTGCAGGGACCGGGACGACGGTCTTTCTTGCCTTCGACGACGGTCAACGGTTGGTGCTGCAGGGACCGGGACGACGGTCTTTCCTGCCTTCGACGACGGTCAACGGTTGGTGCTGCAGGGACCGGGACGACGGTCTTTCTTGCCTTCGACGACGGTCAACGGTTGGTGCTGCAGGGACCGGGACGACGGTCTTTCCTGCCTTCGACGACGGTCAACGGTTGGTGCTGCAGGGACAGATCCGACGGTCTTTCCTGCCTTCGACGACGGTCAACGGTTGGTGCTGCAGGGACCGGGACGACGGTCTTTCTTGCCTTCGACGACGGTCAACGGTTGGTGCTGCAGGGACAGATCCGACGGTCTTTCCTGCCTTCGACGACGGTCAACGGTTGGCGCTGCAGGGACAGATAAGACGGTCTTTCCTACCTTCGACGACGGTCAACGGTTGGTGCTGCAGGGACTGGGACGTCGGTCTTTCCTGCCTTCGACGACGGTCAACGGTTGGCGCTGCAGGGACAGATCCGACGGTCTTTCCTGCCTTCGACGACGGTCAACGGTTGGCGCTGCAGGGACAGATCCGACGGTCTTTCCTGCCTTCGACGACGGTCAACGGTTGGTGCTGCAGGGACAGATCCGACGGTCTTTCCTGCCTTCGACGACGGTCCACGGCCGGTTCCGAAGGGACCACTGTTGCTTCTGAACTAGTACGCTCAAGCCTAGACGGCTAATCTTCAACCTACAATTGAAGTCTTATCCAGCGGACAATTCTACGATACCCGGACGACTAGGACTGGTATTCGGATCCTGGTGAACTTTCGCCCAGCCCTAGTCCGTTACAACATTATAACCATTAACCATATAAAAATTAATAGTATTACAGTATATTATAACAGTTCATGTAATACGATGACGTAAACAGCAACTACATGTAAGCACACCATGATGTAAGCTAAGCGTTATTTGGCTTGCATCAGACAGCTTGTTTGAATATGCCATGTCTTTATCTCTAGACTTGTTTTCTTGTATTTTATGCCAATAGAGTTGTCAATAGAAATTTAAAGTTAGATTCACGGCAAAAATGTCTTATAGGCTAATCTTGTTTGTTACAATTAGTTTAATTAAAATATATTAGCTACTTACATTTTTTATGCGATTGTGTGTAAAAAAGTAACTGCACAAAACCTGATTTTCAACTGCACAAAATCGTTTTCCAACTACACACTTTGTGTCCAGCTGCACGTTAAAATAACTCCTGGGGCGCTATATAAATTTTGATTGATTGATTGGTTGATTGACTGATTGATTGATTGATTGATTGATTGATTGATTGATTGATCTTATAGGATACGACCTATAGCAATTGCTAGGCAGTTTGCTATCTAAATGTTTTTGCTGATGGTTCCATGCATAAAGCCTGTGTGTTTTATGACGCGCCTAACGATTAGCCTAACGAAGACAATAAAGTAGTCCAGTGGTTCTCAAACTTCTGCAGACCACCAATTTGAGAACCACTGAAGTAGTCTACGTTTTTATAACATGCACAGCAAAAATTTGCTGATTTTTAATGCTTTTATTTATCTGCCATCTCGCGACGTTTGGGCTACTTTTAATGTAATTTCGCGAAAAAGCGTTTTTTAAATCTGGCCACCCTGGTGTCGTTGCGTAATTAGAGAGACCATCAATGAAAGCTGTATAACAACATATCCGGTAAATTTGTGCAATTGAATTTCTAAATTCTAATATAATAAGTCATTGTGTACTTACGTTTTCTGTTCTCAGAATTTAAAGGTTTGAATACCGTTTCGTTACGTTTATTCTGTAATTAATGAGTATAAGAGGTTTTGTTGATCAGTTTACAAAGAGATACAAATCTCTGAACGAGCTACACAAAAGCGAAGTTGGAGAAACCTTATCACGTAGTTTGCGTTGCTAACGTATAAAGTCTTTCTTCAATTTCGTACTTGGCGGTGGTAAGTAAACAGTCTACCAATGTAACGGTAAACATGTAGACTGGCTGCCCGTACTCCAAACAATATGGCCGTTAACGAATGCAATAAAATAGAGCGCCCCGACCTATGGCAGCTACCTAGCGACGACATCTAGCGACTGCATTAAATTAAATGGTTATTGTGACTGACGTCTCGGTAAATCGTAAACAGTATGGCCGCCGTAGATACGTGCACAAGAGAGCGGCCCAACATTCAATATAAGCAGAATGACTGCACTAACCCTAAAACTAACCCTAACCGACCCTCACGACGCCTAACCTGAGCCCTAACCGACCCTCACGCTTTGCATGTTGGGATGCATGTTGCACTCTAATTTTATTGCGTTCGTTGGCGGCCATACTGTTTACGATCTACCGAGACGTCAGTCACAATAACCAATTAAATTTCTTCAAAGACATTAGCCGTTGAAAGCACTTTGAATCTTTACCTTTTGAAGTAGGCGCTTTATTTGCACTTTGCTTTTTATACTATCGGCAAGCAGCCATTCGGTTTGTATGTTGGAATGCAGTCGCTAGATGTCGTCGCTAGGTAGCTGCCATAGGTCGCGGCGCTCTATGTTATTGCATTCGTTAATGGCCATATTGTTTGGAGTATGGGCAGCATGTTATACCATGTAACTACGTAAACCATGTTTTCCCATCAAGTCAAATCCGCTTTATTCTGGCTGTTTTGCCCGTTCCAATATGCCAGGTCCGAATTCTGGGCGGTACTACGGTTGAAGTCGTTGAGGATGGGATCTTGTGGTGGCACAGGAGTATTGTTTTGTATGTAACCATTTATAAAGTTGCTGAGAAAAGCGCTCACAGTGCGATCGACCTCGAGAGAAATGTCAGGATTTGAGGCGAGAGAAAGATGAGAATAGACTACCACAGAGAAAGGTGAAGCGAACTTATAGACGACCTACACAGGCAGCATCTGGATTGAGCCATGGCAGTCCTGATGTGGGGAACAAGATGTCAAGCTATCAGAAGATCTTATGAGGATGCAGGTAAGTGGCAGAGAGGGGACTTAGCATGATATCTCACTTTGAAGCAATATCCAAAACAAGAACTTTTAATTGTATATGGACAGAGAGAGGGAGACAGTTAAGTTGTTCAGTCATGAGTTTAAGATGTATTATGTGGGAGAATCAAAGAAGACTATGAATCTTACAGCATTGAGCGCAGCCTGGAGAAGGGATAACTAGTCGAACCTTAGGCCAACAAGGAGGGAATTACAGTAATACAGTAGTCTATCCATGAACAGACAAATGCATGACCATTGAACGATTGAGGTAAAGGTCACAGATGAAACAGATTTGCGAATAACCCTGAGATGCCTTAGCTAGAAATCTCGGACACAAGACAAAAAGATAAAGTGAGGTAATTTTCAGAGAATAATGTATAGTCAAGTTTTTGGAGCCACTGGGAGTGCGTAGCTGAGTTTTAGAAGAGAGTTTAAGGAACTTGATGATTAGAAGATTAGATTTAGAATTACCAAGTAGAATCACGATTGGATTAAATCGAAGTTTATGGTGGTAAATTATTTTCATCTTGGAGACCCAGAGTTCACATTGATCAATTATATGTTTACAAAGGCAAATATGTTTCTTAAGTTGTTAAGTTAAATGTGAACAAACTGACTTCATTCATTCATTCATTCATTCATTCAGAGCATTTATATAGCGCCACTTCAAAAAACTACTCAGAGACGCTCCCAGCCCAACCACGAACAAAGAAAGAACTTGAGAGACTTGAAGAACCCAGCAGGATGGACCACAAGTAGAGAGCGACTTGTAAAGTAGATAACTGTCCATGATGACAGTCATTAATCCAGCTTCTATTTATGCAAAGAATTATTTTCATCAATCCAGGTTCTGTTTATGCAAGATTTAGTTTTATCTGTCCAACTTATAAACTTGTAGTTTAACATCAAATTATTGCCACAGGTTTTCATTTTCATATTCGGTTTCATGTGTAGTTTAGCATTGTAAATTATTGTCAGGCAAATCAATTACTGCATTTAAACTATCAGTTTCTGTCAAAAATTATTGTTAACTAGAGCAGTGGTTCCCAAAGTGGTGGTCCGCGGACCGGCACCGGTCCGCGGAGGTATGATCTACGATCTACGGTCCGCGGAGAAGAGCTAAAAATAAAAAATAAACTGTAATTATTAGTTTTTGGTTTTAAATTGTGAAATTATTCTTGAAAATTGTTGTCCAAAATTTGTTTAAATTTCTGTCTTAATGTTTAAAAAATTGAAACAAATAAACACGCCTTCTTATAACTTGCCAGATAGCGAAATCAAACAATTTAAATTTAAGTCTTAGGCGTAAAAAAAATTGTTGTGTTTCCGGTAACCCGACCGACCCATTTTTACAGCCGCGACTCAAATATTTTTTAAAAAAATTTTATTTAAAAAAAAATTTCAAAGAAACATTTTTTTTCAAAAAAAAATTTAGATTTAAATTTAAAAATCCAAAAAACATTTGTATTGACATAACATAAGAGACGTCAACAAAATGAAATTAATAGGACTGTTTCTAGAGCAGTTTTAGGTGCAGACAGTCGGGAAATAGGCAGTTTATACTTGCTTAGAGCACGTACTTTGTTTCAGCATGCAAAAAAAGACTAGTGGGGTATACTTTTTCGGATAGTCACTGCATAAAAATATTTTACCCCAAAAAAATATTTTCCGACCTACCTACCGAATTTTTTTTGCTCTGTTACCGGGAACACAACATTTTTTTAGGCCTTATTCAAAATTTACTACATTTATGACTGCAGTCAGTTTCGAGCTTATTTACAGGTATGTTGGTCATCGCCATTAAGGCCTAAGTTAGCGGTCCGCAAGCTTCACCAAAAATTAGTGCCGGTCCGCAGCCTACTGAAGTTTGGGAACCACTGAACTAGAGGATATAATTATACCGTTTCTGGACTCAGGAGTAAGTGAGATCTGCTGTAGAAAGGTTAGAGGAGTGGAATAGGCTAGTTTGCTTAATTGCTCTCACAAACAATAATGCTCTTAATTCTGGTTTTGAAAGGTTTAGGCGTAGAAAGTTGTCGATATATGATTATATATATATGTATGATTGTATGTATATATATAGTACATATATATATGTATAAATAGTGTTTGTGATATTTGTGTGATCAGCTGTGGAGGGAGAGTGAAAGACATGCCAAAGAAATTCAAAGGCGAGAATTCGAAGGCCGTGGAGGCGAAGGCTCGCAAGGCAAGTCAGAAGGATGAGGAAGAAGTGCGTAAACAGAAGCAGTTGGAGGATGAATACTGGAAGGACGATGACAAGCACGCGCTAAAGAAGCTTCAGAGAAAGGTCGGAAGAGATGAAACGAAAGCCGCTTCTTCTCCTTCTCATGTCTCATTCTCCTAAATTACTCTTTTATCATATTTTGTCTTCTTTGTGCCACCAGAGTTTTGACTACCGGTACACTGGATATATGCAATGTCTTCAGCAAATGCAAATGTATCTAGGAAGCTGTGCATATGGGTCAAGTTATTATTATTATTATTATTATTATTATTATTATTATTATTATTATTATTCTATTATTATTTTATGAGGATTTGTAGAATATATGTTAACACATCTTACTTTCGAAGTTGCTTAATGAGTGAATGAATGAACTATTTACGAATCCATGACAGAATCATTGACAGAAATATTGCTGATTCACTCCAAAGCCACTTTCAAGTACTAGTTGTCCATGGATTCTTTGTCCATGGGGTGTTGGATGAAATGCTCATCTTAGACATTGTGGGACACAATGGGTAGTGGTGGCTTGGAGCCGTAGGGTTCTAGGTTCAAATCCACCTCAAGCTGCTGTGTAGGGACTTTTGGTAAGTCCTTCACTCACAATTACTTGTCTGCTTCGTCATTAAATGCTAATGCAGTGTCCACGCTGCAGTCGGGAGTGCCTCTGAGGAGAGAGCTTGATGGGACCAGGGCTTAAAGTGTGGCTGGACGGTCATGGACGGCGTCCATGCACTTATTTTAAAATATGAACGTCGTCCTGCCACTTATTGGCCAGCACAGCCTGAAAAATTAAGAGCGTCCAGGCACTTCTTTTGGAAAGGTAAGGGGCGTCCAGGCACTTGTTTTCCCACACTTTAAGCACTAGATGGGACGCTATAGCAAATGCGAGAAATAAATAAATGAATAAAATTTGCATGCATCACATTTGACAAATCGCTTTGTGTCTCACCTGTTTGACAACATTTCGTGATTTAGTAGACAATGTATCACTTATGTTTACCTGTGTTTGCCTACGTTTACCTGGTTGCCAGATACATCTGTCCTTTTTATATTCTCGTGAAGAGGTGCTGTATAAATTCTTGGAATGACGATTGTTGATTAATAAACATTATGCTGTCACTACAAATAAATATAATAAATATGTTATATATGTATCTTTTATTGTGAGAATGACAGACAATGACTGTTGCATTGTTTCTGTGCTCATACATTTGAGCACAGAAACTGTGTGCGTAAATGTATGAGCAAATAGCTCTGTCTTTTCTGACTCCTCACTTCAGATATTAGTATGAGTAATTGAGTAATTGAGTACTATTGGTGTAATGCAACTCTGTCACTTTGTCGTTCTTTTTATCATAGGAGGAAAAGGATAAGAAGAAGACCGAGCAGCTGGAGAGAAAGAAGGAAGCACAGAAGATCCTCGATGACGAGGTCGCGGTTCTTGCATCGAAACCTGGCAGCAAAGCGGCGCCTGCGAAACTGACTCGCGTGGAAGCTGAACTTCACCGACTCAACGTTGTTGAAGCGGACAAAGGTGAAATTTTATGGATTGCGAGATGTGCTCTTCACGTAGTGCATCATAAATTCAAAAGTATTTATTTTATCATTGACGATAATGTCTTCTCAGCTCTTTGGTCGTCAATTATCTTGGCTTCTTTAACAGTTTTTACTTGGAAAATATATTCTGGAAATAGTTATAAAACTTCAGCAGTCCACATTCTGAAGCAGATGAAACTTAAATAAGCAGGCATCACATGTGAATGGATGAAGTCAGACATGGGTGGTAGATGGTAAAGATGTCTCTGAGGTCAATGGCACTACACTTGCATGATAAGATAGATGTAGCAATACAATGCATTTTTTCTCATAGATGTGAATCAATGTCTCTGTTCGGGTCCGTGTCTTTCTGTGTGATTCGTTATAACTGGTTGAGTGAAATGTAAACAAAAAGACTCATTGAAATCGTCTGCCTATCTTCTTCTCTTCTATGTTCAGCATTTTCTGTGGATTCTTTCAATTGCTGTTTGTTGTCGTGAATAGCGGCAGTCGCTGCGACTACTAAGGTCAACGTTCAGGAGGAGGAGCCGGAGATCGAGGAGAATATCAACCGTATCGTCATTGAAGGCGATCATGCACGCACTGTCGAAGAGGCGCTCAGTGTGCTCAGGTTAGCATAAAACGAATGAGTCAAAATATCAGTGTGCTCAGGTTAGCATAAAACGAATGAGTCAAAATATCAGTGTGCTCAGGTTAGCATAAAACGAATGAGTCAAAATATATATCGGTGTGCTCAGGTTAGCATAAAACGAATGAGTCAAAATGTCAGTGTGCTCAGGTTAGCATAAAACGAATGAGTCAAAATATCGGTGTGCTCAGGTTAGCATAAAACGAATGAGTCAAAATATCGGTGTGCTCAAATCAGCATAAAACGAATGAGTCAAAATATCAGTGTGCTCAGGTTAGCATAAAACGAATGAGTCAAAATGTCAGTGTACTCAGGTTAGCATAAAACGAATGAGTCAAAATATCAGTGTGCTCAGGTTAGCATAAAACGAATGAGTCAAAATATCAGTGTGCTCAGATCAGCATAAAACGAACAAGTCAAAATATCAGTGTGCTCAGGTTAGCATAAAATGAATGAGTCAAAATATCAGTGTGCTCAGGTTAGCATAAAACGAATGAGTCAAAATGTCAGTATGCTCAGGTTAGCATAAAATGAATGAGTCAAAATATCAGTGTGCTCAGGTTAGCATAAAACGAATGAGTCAAAATGTCAGTGTACTCAGGTTAGCATAAAACGAATGAGTCAAAATATCAGTGTGCTCAGATCAGCATAAAACGAATGAGTCAAAATATCAGTGTGCTCAGGTTAGCATAAAACGAATGAGTCAAAATATCTGTGTACTTACTACTCAGGTTAGCATAAATCGAACGAGTAAAAATATCAGTGTGCTCAGGTTAGCATAAAATGAATGATTCAAAATATCAGTGTACTCAGGTTAGCCTAAAATGAATGAGTCAAAATGTCAGTGTACTTACTACTCAGGTTAGCATAAATCGAACGAGTAAAAATATCAGTGTGCTCAGGTTAGCATAAAATGAATGAGTCAAAATGTCAGTGTACTTACTACTCAGGTTAGCATAAATCGAACGAGTAAAAATATCAGTGTGCTCAGGTTAGCATAAAATGAATGAGTCAAAATATCAGTGTACTCAGGTTAGCATAAAATGAATGAGTCAAAATGTCAGTGTACTCAGGTTAGCATAAAATGAATGAGTCAAAATGTCAGTGTGCTCACTGCTCAGGTTAGCATAAAACGAATGAGTCAAAGTATCAGTGTGCTCAGGTTAGCATAAAACGAATGAGTCAAAATATCAGTGTACTCAGGTTAGCATAAAATGAATGAGTCAAAATGTCAGTGTGCTCACTGCTCAGGTTAGCATAAAACGAATGAGTCAAAATATCAGTGTACTCAGGTTAGCATAAAACGAATGAGTCAAAATATCAGTGTACTCAGGTTAGCATAAAATGAATGAGTCAAAATGTCAGTGTGCTCACTGCTCAGGTTAGCATAAAACGAATGAGTCAAAATATCAGTGTACTCAGGTTAGCATAAAACGAATGAGTCAAAATATCAGTGTACTCAGGTTAGCATAAAATGAATGAGTCAAAATGTCAGTATGCTCAGGTTAGCATAAAACGAATGAGTCAAAATGTCAGTATGCTCAGGTTAGCATAAAACGAATGAGTCAAAATATCAGTGTGCTCAGGTTAGCATAAAACGAATGAGTCAAAATATCAGTGTACTCAGGTTAGCATAAAATGAATGAGTCAAAATGTCAGTATGCTCAGGTTAGCATAAAACGAATGAGTCAAAATGTCAGTATGCTCAGGTTAGCATAAAACGAATGAGTCAAAATATCAGTGTGCTCAGGTTAGCATAAAACGAATGAGTCAAAATATCGGTGTGCTCAGGTCAGCATAAAATAACTCTGGTGCATTCACTGTTTGCATATTGGAGTCATTTTGACAACAACAGTTGAAGTCCTAACCCAACCAATGCTAACACAGGAGAATCTGTTTCATTCTGTTAAAGTTTTCCTAAATTGCAGAGACATTATTCAGTCTTTATCCAAACAATACCTAGCAGATATTTCAAAGTTACAAGGCACATCTACAACTTCGTAGCTGTGAGACTACTGATAAATAGCAGATGTCCAGGATTGAAGTGTAAGACGAAGAATAATGTCACTGAGTCATTGTTCTTTATCTTAAATGCTCCTCAGTCCTTTCAAAATTCATTCCTGCATCTTTACCATACTTATTCATCTTTACCATACTTGACAGCTGAACAGTTTTGAGAATGTCTACTTAAGGCAACCTTGTAAGTTCATGATTCAGTATGTCTAAATTATCTTTGTCTTATGATAAAAAAAGAGAATTTCTATGGCAAATTTCTTCTTATCACGATGTAAACTATGAGGCAGTTCTAGTGTATGTTTAAATCTCCAAGAATTTCTGAGCGCCCACAAAAGCCATGTCTGGCAGACTAGCTTATTCACTGGCACTAGACAATATCATATGTTGCATTACAAGGAGCCTCATTTTGAGAACTCGTGACTTTTGGCTTGTTGTCTCTATTTACAAGGATTACGAATCCTCCACAAATGACTTTCTTTTGACTTTTAAATCATCTTCCACCTTTGTCCACATTGCAATCAAATCCACCTCCCAATGGATGACCCTTAGCTATTGATGCAACTAGCTATTTCATAAATTACTTCTCGTGTCTTCCAGTGTTCGAGAAGAAGTGGACATGCATCCGGAGAAGCGAATGAAAGCGGCGTATCTGGCATTTGAAGAGAAAAATCTTCCGATATTGAAACAGGAAAATCCGAATTTACGGTTGTCACAGTTGAAGCAACTGTTGAAGAAAGATTGGGCGAAATCACCGGAGAATCCACTCAACCAGAGACTGGCTGCTGTTGATGCCAACAAGTAAGCAGATGTGCTGGAGTCAGTATTGTACAGAAGTCTGAAGAGAATCTGGTGTTGTAGAACTTCTATCCATCCACCTTCATGATGAAATCGATCAGATAAGACAAACAGTGTAAAGACGTCGTTCTTATGATGCATGTTGCGATGTATTCAGATATCTGGACAAAAGTGAGAAACTTGTCTTTGCTACCGTAGCTCTCAAGAACTGTTGTTGAAGTTGATAAGTTGGTATCTGCTGGCTATTAAATAGGGTTTGGATTGGTTCTGGCAAAGTAAGTCATAATTTGTGTATTTCATAGTTTGAGATTTGTATTAATGAAATGAATCGTATCAATTAATGAAATGATGCATTAAATTCTCTTTTAAAAGATGCTGCACTTGTACAACTTGACCGTGAATATTCTTATGAATATCATGAGTAGTAGTTCAAGAGACCAAAGCTCTGAATTGTTGCTTCAAATCATCTATGACTGCCATCTATGACACTCACATCTCTGCTGCCACCACCACTAATACCACTATTATTATTATTATTAACAAGTGACATGGCTAATATATTCGTGTTAAACTTGACACATTTGGTTGACGGACATCAGACTTTTGGAACTTGTTACGTCGCATTTTATGTCATGAGCTTCGTCATCTATTTGTACCTCATATCGGCAGTGTTTAATCTAGACGTCTCTGGGGGGGGAAAGTTCCCCCCCCCCAGGATTGACATTTCCCCCCCCCAGAAAAATTTGACAAAATGATATTAGTTTTTTTTACTGTTTTCATCATTGTTTTACATGAAGTGTTATAATATATTGTGATATTATTTACTATTATGTGATTATAACGACACTATTTACTAATATAATATATGATATTATCATGTTGCAATGAGTAGGCTTTAACTTACTGTATATATTAGTATAAACACTATTTTTTCCCTAACTAAAAACAGAGACGACATCCCTAAAGAAAAATTTGGCAAAATGATAAGTTTTTAGCTGCTGCTTACATCATCGCATTACATTAACTGTTACAATATAATATACCGTAATATTATTTACTATTATATGGCTATAGTAATTATTTACTATTATAATATGACACAATCCTGCTAAAATGAGTGTTAAGATGACACCTTAAATTGCTGCCATTGCAATGTGGAAATTCAAAAATTTTCTGACGAGGCTCTGAAAAAATACAGGTATTTTGTTAAGATGACAACTTAAAATGCTGCCATTGCAATGTGGAAATTCAAAAAATTTCTGATGAGGCTCTGAAAAAATACAGGTATTTTGTTAAGATGACAACTTAAAATGCTGCCATTGCAATGTGAAAATTCAAAAGGTTTCTGATGAGGTACTCAAAAAGTACAGGTATTTTTTTAAGATGACACCTTAAAATGCTGCCATTGCAATGTGGAAATTCAAAAAGTTTCTGATAAGGCTCTGAACAAATACAGGTATATACTTTGTTAAGATGACACCTTAAAATGCTACCATTGCAACGTGGAAATTCAAAAAGTTTCTGATGGGAAAATACAGGTATTTTGTTAAGATGACAACTTAAAATGCTGCCATTGCAATGTGAAAATTCAAAAGGTTTCTGATGAGGTACTCAAAAAGTACAGGTATTTTTTTAAGATGACACCTTAAAATGCTGCCATTGCAATGTGGAAATTCAAAAAGTTTCTGATAAGGCTCTGAACAAATACAGGTATATACTTTGTTAAGATGACACCTTAAAATGCTACCATTGCAACGTGGAAATTCAAAAAGTTTCTGATGGGAAAATACAGGTATTTTGTTAAGATGACAACTTAAAATGCTGCCATTGCAATGTGAAAATTCAAAAGGTTTCTGATGAGGTACTCAAAAAGTACAGGTATTTTTTTAAGATGACACCTTAAAATGCTGCCATTGCAATGTGGAAATTCAAAAAGTTTCTGATAAGGCTCTGAACAAATACAGGTATATACTTTGTTAAGATGACACCTTAAAATGCTACCATTGCAACGTGGAAATTCAAAAAGTTTCTGATGGGAAAATACAGGTATTTTGTTAAGATGACAACTTAAAATGCTGCCATTGCAATGTGAAAATTCAAAAGGTTTCTGATGAGGTACTCAAAAAGTACAGGTATTTTTTTAAGATGACACCTTAAAATGCTGCCATTGCAATGTGGAAATTCAAAAAGTTTCTGATAAGGCTCTGAACAAATACAGGTATATACTTTGTTAAGATGACACCTTAAAATGCTACCATTGCAACGTGGAAATTCAAAAAGTTTCTGATGGAAAAATACAGGTATTTTGTTAAGATGACAACTTAAAATGCTGCCATTGCAATGTGAAAATTCAAAAGGTTTCTGATGAGGTACTCAAAAAGTACAGGTATTTTTTTAAGATGACACCTTAAAATGCTGCCATTGCAATGTGGAAATTCAAAAAGTTTCTGATAAGGCTCTGAACAAATACAGGTATATACTTTAAGATGACACCTTAAAATGCTACCATTGCAACGTGGAAATTCAAAAAGTTTCTGATGGGGAGGGGGAACATCCCCCTCCCCATACGGATCTCGGCGCTACGCGCCTCACGAGCATCCTTCGGACGCTCGATTGTCTTCCCCCCCAGAAATCTGAATTCCCCCCCAGCGGAGGGAGACTAGATTAAACACTGTCATATCGGTATAATATTATATTAGTCTGACATCTAAATATGTCGATTCTAACAAATACTCGTAACCTTGAAATAAATGATTTGCTAGAACCTGTCAAAAATTATTCTGTATTGAAAGTAACGGACAACTGCAGACAGTGTATACTTGTTGGCATTGAAGGAATGAGCTTGCATCAGGAATCTCTGCTCCTCTATAGTTAACTACATCGACCCTTGTTATGCTCTGCAGTGGTGGAGATATGCAGGAGCCATGTTTCTGCATTTCAACTTGACACCATCAGTGAACTCAACAGTAACCTTTTAACTGATTCCTCCTTCCATCCATTTCTTTGTTTAGTTCTCTGTCTCAAATTACCAGTGAAAACAGTCACTTTTTGCACAATAAACAAATGTATTATCTTCGGTGTTGGACTGCGATGGAAAAGTCACTTTTGCTTGGACTCCATTAACCAAACTCCTTCAAACTGTTTGTTCATATGCTGCCTTGTTTCAATTAAGTGACAAAATGATGCACAAATAGAATTTAAATCTGCCAATTGAAATTGTCATGCATAACTTTATTATGTATGAAATGTATGAGCATTAAAATGTGTTATATATAATTATATATATATATAATTATGTACATGTATGAGTATTAAAATAATTATTAGTTAAATAATAATAATTTAAAAAAAATTCTAGTAAAAATTTTTTTCTCTTAATTTTTTCACAAAAATATTTGGGTCGCAGTAATAAAAGAGGGTCGGTCGGGTTACCGGAAACACAACTTTTTGTAGGCCTTATCACAATTGTATATGGTTATAAATTATACAGTACTGCTGTATGGTTCAGAGTGCTGGTGTCTGCGTAGAGAGGATGAGAGAAGATTGCTGGTGGCTGAAATGGGTTGGCTGAGGAGAATCAAGGGCAGAAGCAGGAGAGAGAGAATCAGGAACGAGAAGACAAGAGAGGAGCTGGGCGCAGAAGAAACGGTAGTGGAAAAAATCAGGAAAAGACGGCTCAGATGGTTCGGTCATGTGGAGCGCATGGAGGGAAAAAGACTACCACTCGCGGCCCTGCACGAGCATATAGAAGGAGAGAGAAGCAGAGGAAGACAACCAAAGACCTGGATGGACAACGTCAGAGAGGATCTGAAGATGATGGATATTAGTATGCCAAGAGCAAAGGATCTCATCAGAAATAGACGAGTCTGGAGAAGTCATGTGAAAGACTTATCGTCGTTGCACGACTGACAGAAGAGAGAAAGAAGATAAATTATAAACATCCTACTTAGTGTTCTTGACGTACACTCATGTATGTCATAATTTCAAAGCAATTTAGAACTAGAGCTTTATAGCTGTAATGTTCTTAGGGCCCATCGGTATAATTACATACGCAAAAATCTTATTTTCCACCCCTCCACCCCTGTTTACAAAAGTTATATAGCTAAAGTTAGAAGTCACCTATAACATATTCTATAACACATTAATTTTACAGTTGGATGCTACGTATAAAATTTAAACATTCTTTAACTAAACTTTTTTAACTGTTATGGTTTACTGTTTAGAACTTTAGATCTTAACAGAATTTAATTATAATGTAATAAAAAGCCACAGAAACAGCTGTCCTGAAACTTTGAAAGCTTAACGTACCTTGTTCCTGATGCTAACAAGGGAAATATTACTCATAGACTTCTGTTGCATTTGACTACATTCAATCATAAATCATTGTATCCTATTTACCTGGTAATGTCTTACAAAAGTCCTTTGCGACCTATCTGGTAGACCTTTATTATCCAAGATATGGTTGATTGGTCCGTAGAGTCGCCTGAGATGCGGCCAGCGTTCTAACTGATGTAGCTAACTGGGTTGGTCAAGAAAACTTAGCACCTTTTACAAAACACAAATCTTTCTCTACCGTAGCACAGAGTGCAGGAGGCTTGATCTTCTGAAATGGTCATCATAAGGATCTTGAGAGTCTTTAACACACAAGGTTAGCACATTTGACAACAAAAGTTACAAAACACCACATGTTTACACTTGATTATATAAATAAAGAACTAGAAACGAAGTTTGAGTCAAGATTCAAGAACCATTACTTGGAAGTTTACTAAACCAAACACTGCAATCTGTTATCGACTAATAATTATGAAAATTAACTACAATTAATGTCGTGTTTCATCCTTGGCTTCCAGTGGCTAACAATATAACCTTACACCTAGTTTAGACATGAACATAAACACCAATCATAATTACCAGTGTATTATGAATTGAATTCAACGTCATATTACCACTGACATAAATACATAAGCAGCAACTCATATAGAACTGTACTGTTAATTATGCCAATAACGTGAACAGTCAATTATCAAAATAGCCGATACGATTATGAGAATTTGAGAACGCTTATATCATCATTTGTTTAGTCAAAATATGCAAAAAAACTAAACCTAGTATTGCAATGCAAGCACCTGTTGCTGCTTCCATTCGCCATCATAAACAGGTTTTTTTCAGCGTTTCACAGCCACACCATATAAATGTTTTTATATTGGCACCAAACACTCTATGATAGAAATCTGTATAGATTATGAAAATCGAAAGATTTCTCATTCTATTTAAGTCAATCACAGCTGACCTCTCTCATCCTGCATCTTTATCTTCAGATGCTATTCTCTCAGACTTCAAAATATTGCGCCTTGTCTTAGGGCATTGCAATTTCTAGGGCAACCAATTCATAAACTTCCACATAATATATGCAGTTAAAAAGCTATCCACCTCATTGTTTCACATAATATTATAAACTATTAAAATATTACATCCTAGAACCCATAGGCGTAGGGGACATTTCAGGAGTGGGGGAAAAAAGTTAAACTTTTGCCCGAAAAATCTGATGACCTTTTTTAGTTGTCCGGTTGAAATTGCCTGAAAATAACCATTACTTCTTTTGCCTGAAAATTCAGACGACTTTTTTTTAGTCGTCCGGTCGAAATTGCCCGAAAATTTTAGATAGATTTTTTTATTTTTCCAGGTCTGCTTGCCCGAAAACCAGACTTGCCCGAAATTTTGGGGGGCATTTGCCCCCTCTGGACCCCGTCTCCAACGCCTATGCTAGAATCAAAATGCTGCAAGATTACGTAACTCACCTTGTCACCATGTGCTTTCAGCTCTCTGAGCTCTAGCGACCGACATGATCCATTTTCTCCATTGCTTTCTTTCTAATGTCGCTTTCCTTAGTTCTTCCAAGTTCATTCCTGCTGTTTCGTGAACCTCATCCATCCACCTTTTCCTTGACCGCCCTTGTTTTCTTCTTCCCTCTCGTGTGCCAACATCATATCTTTTTCCAGTCCATTTGAGCGCATAACATGACCAAAGAAACCCAACTTTCTTCTTAGCACTGTTTGCTGTAGCGAGTCATTGTTTGCAATACCAATTTCTGTGTGTAACTAGCTTATACAAAATTAATAATCAAAATTAAACGATAATAAACAAGATGTTTGATAATCCCAGTATGCGCTATGATTCAAAACAAATGAATTAAGTGACAGCGTAGAAACATAGAAATGCTCTGTTACATGAAATAATGTGATGTCTGCTGCAGTCCATTCGTTCATCTGTCCTGCCTCCAATCAACTGCATAGCACATGAAACAATGTGACGCGTTTGTCAGTTCACATGAAACAATGTGACGCGTAACTTGTCAGTTCACATGAAACAATGTGACGCGTAACTTGTCAGTTGACATGAAACAATGTGACGCGTTTGTCAGTTCACATGAAACAATGTGACGCGTTTGTCAGTTGACTTTCTGTCTCTTGCGACCGTACGTTTTGCCTTGAAATAGAACGGGTCCTGGTAAGAAATCATCGCACTCTGATGTCATCGTCGTCGATGTCGTCGTTTGTGGCAGAGAAGCGTTCTCCTGCACCTCTTCCATTCTCTGCTGACGACGACGGTCAGATGCTGGTCGGCATTTCATCCGACGCACAACGTCGCCATCCACAATGTCGCCATCCACAACGTCGCCATCCACAACGTCGCCGTCCATCTTTGAACGAGGAATGACATTTGAACGAACGACATTCTGCTTGCACTTTGCATTTCCTGCAGTTCCACTTGTTCTTCCATAAGTGTTCTTTGGAAAATTTGAAAACCTTGTCACTGAACTTGATTCATCGATATTTACTACGTGTGACTGACCTGTGTTTGCAGAACGGACCAGATGACCAGTGTTAGCTGACGTTCTAAAATGACGAAGACAAGAATCTGACAACATCTCACCTGAACTCTCAGCAGCTGCACTTTGGCAAGACTTGACAGATGGCCTGACACAACGAATGGCATTGGGACTTTTCGAATGACTCGATTGCACATGTGTCTTTAAAGAACTGTAATTGGAAAACAGCTGTCGGCACTCAGCGCACATCCAACCACGCGACGGTTTCTGTCCAATATAATCTTTCGGTGCACGATCGCAGAATTTCTGGTCTTTGTTTGAAGAGTCGTGTGATTGACTGACCGCGTAGACCTTCGCATTCATTGTCTGCGTTTCAATTGATGGCTGATGATCAGCTGATCCCTGCGACTGCTTGCTGCAGTTCATTATCGCTGCTTTCGATGTTGCAGTGGTGCAGAGTCTTTTCCAATTGCTTTCCGGAGATTCTTCATTTGCTCTTGATCCTTCGATTCTCTTTCTCTTTCCGCCTTTCTGTACCTCGTAGAAAGATGGCGACACCTGTTCACATTCTTCTTTTAGGTCTCGCTTCTGCACCAAACCACAGTTTGCCAAAGCGTATTCGGATGCAGAATCATTTGACTTCTGTGTCAAACTGACTTTCGTTCGAACATAATGCAGAGATGAGCTGCTGTCATTTGTTTGTGGAAGAACGGCGGATGATCTGTTGTTACCTGGCGATACGAAGCACGTTGTCTCAGTAAAGTCTTGAATAGCAGCAACTGAACGACGATGGTGGACTGCAGCAGCTGCTGTACTCTTCGTCAATGGTCTCTTAGACACAGTCAGCTTTATTACAGTCGACATCTGAGAAAGAACGTCTGACCTAAAGTCATTTGTACTGCATGCTCTCAAGTCGATAGGTGGCCTGTTTGAGACAGTGCAACTTGTGCTATTGTCATAATGAGTTGCCATGGAGGGACCTGTGATGTCCAAATCGGTCTTCACACCATCTGCGCTGGTAATAGCATCAGTAAATTTCTTGACAACTACACTTACTGTGCCATCAGTACTTAAGCTATGAAGCTGAACCACATCTTTTGTGATTTCACAGTCAACAGACGGTTTATTATCAATTACATTGCAACTGTCATCAGCATTTAATGCATTGTCAGCACTTTGAACAGCTGTGCTACTGTTATGAATCACACTTTGAGTAATGAGACTGGCTTCAACATTCGATGTCTGTCTGTCACTTTTCATGTCCAGCAAACATCCAGTGAATTCAGCGCCGACAGCAACAGCAACATCAGAATCTTTCTTCTCAGCATCACCAACTACAGCACATGCAGCATCAGCAACATTTCTGGAGGTGGAAATGCCATCTTTGCTATGCTGGCTACAGACAACAGCATCAGAATCTTTCTTCTCAGCATCACCAACTGCAGCACATGCAGCATCAACAACATTTCTGGAGGTGGAAATGCCATCTTTGCTATACTGGCTACAAGCAACAGCATCAGAATCTTTCTTCTCAGCATCACCAACTGCAGCACGTGCAGCATCAGCAACTTTTCTGGAGGTGGAAATGCCATCTTTGCTACGCTGGCTACAGACAACAGCTGATGCGGTCACTATGGTAACCGCTGCATCATTCTTGTCATCCAGCAGATGCGATTGAACATGCTCTTCAGCATCGTCTCTTCTAGCAACAATATTGCCTTCATTGGAAGCAAGAGATTCTTCGTGTGGCGTCTCTCTCTTCATCATCTCTTCTTCAGCTACAGCTTCTTCTAGACCTTTGACCCCAGTTGAACCTGGAAGGAGACAATTCACGTTGACATCATCATGCACAATGACTGCGGAAGATGAATGGTCAGTTACATGAGAACTTGAAGAGATCTCATGCTGACCATCGGTCAAAAAGACTTTTTTGAATGTGCAATCCTCTGAAAATGATCTTTCTGCACAAGACTGAGCCTCTGCCACAGCTGCATCTAATTCTGCAATATCAACATTTTTTGAATCTGTTCGAGAACGATCTGAATTCATTTCATGCCAAGAACTGCTTGAGTCCAACTGACAATCCCAACTCTTTGAATCTATCTCAGATTGACCATTCTTTGAATCCATCTCAGACAGACCATTCTTTGAATCTATCTCAGATTGACCATTCTTTGAATTAATCTCAGACTGACCATTCTTTGAATCCATCTCAAACTGACCATTCTTTGAATCCATCTCAGACTGAACATTCTTTGAATCCATCTCAGACTGAACATTCTTTGAATCTATCTCAGACAGACCATTCTTTGAATCTATCTCAGACTGAACATTCCTTGAATCCATCTCAGATTGACCATTCTTTGAATCTGTCCCAGACTGACCATTCTTCGAATTCATCTCAGACTGACCATTCTTTGAATCCATCTCAGACTGACCATTCTTTGAATCCATATCAGACTGACCATTCTTTGAATCCATCTCAGACTGACCATTCTTTGAATCCATCTCAGACTGAGCATTCTTTGAATCCATCTCAGACTGACCATTCTTTGAATCCATCTGAGACTGACCAACCTTTGAATCCATCTGAGACTGACCATTCTTTGAATCCATCTCAGATTGACCATTCTTTGAATCCATCTGAGACTGACCAACCTTTGAATCCATCTGAGACTGACCATTCTTTGAATCCATCTCAGACTGACCATTCTTTGAATCCATCTCAGACTGACCATTCTTTGAATCCATCTCAGATTGACCATTCTTTGAATCCATCTCAGACTGACCATTCTTTGAATCCATCTCAGACTGACCATTACTTGAAACCATCTCAGACTGACCATTCTTTGAATCCATCTCAGACTGACCATTCTTTGAATCCATCTCAGACCGACCATTCTTTGAATCCATCTCAGACTGACCATTCTTTGAATCCATCTCAGACTGACCATTCTTTGAATCCATCTCAGACTGAGCATTCTTTGAATCCATCTCAGACTGACCATTCCTTGAATCCATCTCAGACTGACCATTCTTTGAATCCATCTCAGACTGACCATTATTTGAATCCATCTCAGACTGACCATTCTTTGAATCCATCTCAGACTGACCATTATTTGAATCCATCTCAGACTGACCATTCTTTGAATCCATCTCAGACAGGCCATTCTTTGAATTAATCTCAGACTGACCATTCTTTGAATCTATCTCAAACTGACCATTCTTTGAATCCATCTCAGACTGAACATTCTTTGAATCTATCTCAGACTGACCATTCTTTGAATCTATCTCAGACCGAACATTCCTTGAATCCATCTTAGACTGACCATTAATTGAATCCATCTCAGATTGACCATTCTTTGAATCTGTCCCAGACTCACCATTCTTCGAATTCATCTCAGACTGACCATTCTTTGAATCCATCTCAGACTGACCATTCTTTGAATCCATATCAGACTGACCATTCTTTGAATCCATCTCAGACTGACCATTCTTTGAATCCATCTCAGACTGACCATTCTTTGAATCCATCTGAGACTGACCATTCTTTGAATCCATTTGAGACTGACCAACCTTTGAATCCATCTCAGACTGACCATTCTTTGAATCCATCTGAGACTGACCAACCTTTGAATCCATCTGAGACTGACCATTCTTTGAATCCATTTCAGACTGACCATTCTTTGAATCCATCTCAGACTGACCATTCTTTGAATCCATCTCAGACTGACCATTCTTTGAATCCATCTCAGATTGACCATTCTTTGAATCAATCTCAGACTGACCATTCTTTGAATCCATCTGAGACTGACCATTCTTTGAATCCATCTGAGACTGACCATTCTTTGAATCCATCTCAGACTGACCATTCTTTGAATCCATCTCAGACTGACCATTACTTGAATCCATCTCAGACTGACCATTCTTTGAATCCATCTCAGACAGACCATTCTTTGAATCTATCTCAGACTGACCATTCTTTGAATCCATCTCAGATTGACCATTCTTTGAATCCATCTCAGACTGAGCATTCTTTGAATCCATCTCAGACTGACCATTCTTTGAATCCATCTCAGACTGACCATTCTTTGAATCCATCTCAGACTGACCATTCTTTGAATCCATCTCAGACTGACCATTCTTTGAATCCATCTCAGACTGAGCATTCTTTGAATCCATCTCAGACTGACCATTCTTTGAATCCATCTCAGACTGACCATTATTTGAATCCATCTCAGACTGACCATTCTTTGAATCCATCTGAGACTGACCAACCTTTGAATCCATCTCAGACTGACCATTCTTTGAATCCATCTCAGACTGAACATTCCTTGAATCCATCTCAGACAGACCATTCTTTGAATTAATCTCAGACTGACCATTCTTTGAATCCATCTCAGATTGACCATTCTTTGAATCCATCTCAGACTGACCATTCTTTGAATCTATCTCAGACTGACCATTCTTTGAATCCATCTCAGATTGACCATTCTTTGAATCCATCTCAGACTGAGCATTCTTTGAATCCATCTCAGACTGACCATTCTTTGAATCCATCTCAGACTGACCATTATTTGAATCCATCTCAGACTGACCATTCTTTGAATCCATCTCAGACTGACCATTCTTTGAATCCATCTCAGACTGAGCATTCTTTGAATCCATCTCAGACTGACCATTCTTTGAATCCATCTCAGACTGACCATTATTTGAATCCATCTCAGACTGACCATTCTTTGAATCCATCTGAGACTGACCAACCTTTGAATCCATCTCAGACTGACCATTCTTTGAATCCATCTCAGACTGAACATTCCTTGAATCCATCTCAGACAGACCATTCTTTGAATTAATCTCAGACTGACCATTCTTTGAATCCATCTCAGATTGACCATTCTTTGAATCCATCTCAGACTGACCATTCTTTGAATCCATCTCAGACTGAGCATTCTTTGAATCCATCTCAGACTGACCATTCTTTGAATCCATCTCAGACTGACCATTATTTGAATCCATCTCAGACTGACCATTCTTTGAATCCATCTGAGACTGACCAACCTTTGAATCCATCTCAGACTGACCATTCTTTGAATCCATCTCAGACTGAACATTCCTTGAATCCATCTCAGACAGACCATTCTTTGAATTAATCTCAGACTGACCATTCTTTGAATCCATCTCAGATTGACCATTCTTTGAATCCATCTCAGACTGACCATTCTTTGAATCCATCTCAGACTGAGCATTCTTTGAATCCATCTCAGACTGACCATTCTTTGAATCCATCTCAGACTGACCATTCTTTGAATCCATCTCAGACTGACCATTCTTTGAATCCATCTCAGACTGAGCATTCTTTGAATCCATCTCAGACTGACCATTCTTTGAATCCATCTCAGACTGACCATTATTTGAATCCATCTCAGACTGACCATTCTTTGAATCCATCTGAGACTGACCAACCTTTGAATCCATCTCAGACTGACCATTCTTTGAATCTATCTCAGACTGAACATTCTTTGAATCCATCTCAGACAGACCATTCTTTGAATCCATCTCAGACTGACCATTCTTTGAATCCATCTCAGACTGAGCATTCTTTGAATCCATCTCATATTGACCATTCTCTGAATCCATCTCAGACTGACCATTCTTTGAATCCATCTCAGACAGACCATTCTTTGAATCCATCTCAGATTGACCATTTTGTGAAACCATCTCAGACTGACCATTCTGTAAAACGATCTCAGACTGAGCATTATTTGTATCCACCTCAGACTGAATAGCAATGCTGTTTACCTCAGATTTTCCACAGCCTTCTTCTGTGGACAATGCAGAGTGGTGTCTCTTTCTGTTCAAACGGTCCTTACAATTACAAAATGCTGACTTAGTCTTGTAAGGCCGAGTGTCGAGCACTACCAGTTTCTCGCAGTGACGACATTTGTAACCTTTGCCAGGTGACAGTTCATCGATGCAGTCTGCCTTATGGACACGAATGGCATGCAGTCTGTGTCCCCACGAAGAGTTTAGGACTTTCTTACAGATGTTACACTGATATCCCTCTTCCTCGCAGTTTTCAGATGGAATTTCACCTTCTCCGAAATGCAGACTTATATCACTTGAAACTGGAATGTTCTTGCGTTCAGGTTCTGTCAACTGATTCTTCTTAAGTCGATTTTCATTCGTCTGCTCAATCTGCTCGTCATGCAGAACAGACGGATGAGGAGACAATTGCTCAGCCAACGAACGACGACCAAGCGTCACATGCGATCCGTCTTCAATTGCTGCAAGATTTGGAAGCATTGTCTGAATTAATGGCAAATTCGTATGCGTGACAAACAATGAGTCATTGTCATTTGTTGTGATGACAGCAACTGGGAAGCGGTTCACATCAACGTCAATCTCTTCCATCTTTCGCTGATGCAACTTCCACTCAGCTGCTGCTGCTGCTGCTGCCATGGTGCCAAACTGTCTAGCCAATGATGACTCACTTCGTAGGAGAGACCGTGGTATGTTCTGCCATGGACTGATAATCTCTTTCACATCTTCACCACAATCAACAGAGGAGCAAGGGGCAGCAGACCCACACCCATCCAAAACAATTGCTCTACTTTGGCCAATATCAACTTCATTGTTCTCTACAGCTGCCTTCACATCTACAGCAGAGACCTTGTCATCTACAACAAAAGACATGTCATACCCCACAGTGCCGTTGTCCAAACCTCCTTGACTACTATCATCTGCAGCAACAGCTTCGTCACCCACAGCAAGCACATTGGTATCCACAGTCAGAGTTTTGTCGCCTAAAACAACAATGCTCTCAGTCTCCAAAGATATGTCAACTTGAGCACGGGAATTGCAATCATGAGAAGCAGTGTCATCCATATCATCTCGCTCATCACCCACAGATGTCACATCTGTCACCAGAGATGTCACATCTGTCACCAGAGAGGTCACACCTGTCACCAGAGATGTCACATCTGTCACCAGAGATGTCACAATGTGTCGATCTGTGTATTGAGACTTTAGAAGAACATGTTCCGCATAATCCAGAACGGATGTTGACTCTGCTGGGTCAACACGTAATGCCAAACTCTCATCATCATCTGACATGCACAGTGTCTTCTCATGAATGCAAACTGTGTCGTAACCTTTACTCAGATTTTCATCAGTAACAAAAGAATCTGCACTTGTATCTTCATCATCATCATCATCATCATCATCATCATCAGTCTTTACAGCAGCCTCAGTGTCATGCACAAAGTTATTCAAAACAACTGAAGTCATGAGTTCATCAACACGAGGAACCAGTGCATTCTGTTGCAAATTATCTGGAAAAACAACTTCAATTGTCATAAACTCGGCCGAACTATTTCCATCTTTAAGACTCGAATAGTCATTGACCTTATTAGTATTATTCTTAGATGCAGGTTGTATCGCGCCTGATGCCACAACATCATCAATGAACACTGAAGGCTTTTGGTTTAGATAATTGCTTTCAGTGAAAGTTGTATCCGGAGATGACTTCACCACAGCAAAAGAATCATCTTTCAGAGCAACTTTATCATTACTAACGTCAGCAGCAGCAGCAACAGCAGCAGCCGCAGCAAGGCTTAACTGTCTTTCGTTAAATGAGATTTCCTCCTCTTCAATACGTTTCAATTCACTGACAATGTCTACAATCGATCGATTAATGGCCGATTCGGTCGTACATGACTCAACATCAGTCAAAACAGAAAGTAATTCAGTCGTAGGTCCTCCTCGAAATGATGGACTCCTGCAGACACCCGCTCTAGATGACTCCTCGGCTTTAGCGACCGCCGCCTCCTCATCTGACGCTATTTCACCGATAGCCACAGTTGGCCTGGGGCTGTACGGCTGCACAACGTTGACGTTGGCGGTTGACAGACTCCTGACGGTGTGTTGACATAGAACGGACTCTTCTGCGCAGTCAACCGATACAGTAGAACCAATTGAGTTGATGGAAGTCACGAGTTTCGTGGAAATAATATCGAGATGATTTCTTCCATCACAACTCGAAATGTTATCCGACCAAACCGTCGTCGTCGTCGTCATCTGATGTTTCAAAGGAACAGACAAGATCTGATTGTTGTTCTCACTGACGACCACATCATCCATGCAGTCACTTCTTCTGCTGCTGCAGTCACTTCTTCTGCTGCTGCAGTCACTTCTTCTGCTGCTGCAGTCACTTCTTCTGCTGCAGTCACTTCTTCTTCTGCGCTCACCACCATCCATCGATGATCTCGAGTGGCTGACGAGAAGCACGAGCTCAGCATGCGTCTGCGATTGCTGCAACATGCTCAACATATCCAGTGACTGACTGCTTCTACTGTCACTGCTTCTACTGTCACTGCTTCTACTGTCACTGCTTCTACTGTCACTGCTTCTACTGTCACTGCTTCTACTGTCACTGCTTCTACTGTCACTGCTTCTACTGTCATTGCCTCTACTGTCATTGCCTCTACTGTCATTCTGAGGCGAGGCTGTGGATATGTTTTCACAGGGAAATGTCTCATTACCATCGGCAATCATGTCAGAGACAGCATCGAAAACTGCTGCTTTGTCTTCAGACTGTTGTCTGGTAATGTTCGTTTCAGCTGCAAGACAACAATCAGTTGACAGCTGAAAACAATCGGTTGATCTGTCTTTATCTAAATCACGATTCTGTGATTTCCCTTTGTTAAGTTGTCTCGTCTCTTCGTCACTCATTTGCAAGGCTATTGTCTCAGAAGAATTTGGAAAACATTGCAAAACGGATTGCTTTGTATTTCGTTGATCATCCTGTCCAGTCTCTTCGTCAAAATCACAGTTTCCTGTTTCTTCTTCTTCATCACCACGTTGATCATTGTTTTGTGCATTGTCGTCCATCTCATAAGCAACGTGTGTTTCGTTCGCACTGAACTGCTTCACTTCATCTTCTTCTTCATGCTCTTTGCATTGCTCATTGCTCACATCTGTAGTCTCATCATCACTGCCACCATCATCACCATCATCATCACCAACATCATCACCATCATCATCACCAACATCATCATCATCACCAACATCTTTCAGACGTTTCTGTTCTTGAACAGGATGACACGACTGACTCTTATGCAAATGATCCGCAGAATTCTGTGAATCATTTGCTTCACATTTCTCGACTGCAGCATCATCACCATCCACTGCCACAGTGTCATCACCATCCACTGCCACAGCGTCATCACCATCCACTGCCACAGTGTCATCACCATCCACTGCCACAGTGTCATCACCATCCACTGCCACAGTGTCATCACCATCCACTGCCACAGTGTCATCGCCATCCACTGCCACAGTGTCATCACCATCCACTGCCACAGTGTCATCGCCATCCACTGCCACAGTGTCATCACCATCCACTGCCACAGTGTCATCACCATCCACTGCCACAGTGTCATCACCATCCACTGCCACAGTGTCATCGCCATCCACTGCCACAGTGTCATCACCATCCACTGCCACAGTGTCATCACCATCCACTGCCACAGTGTCATCACCATCCACTGCCACAGTGTCATCACCATCCACTGCCACAGTGTCATCGCCATCCACTGCCACAGTGTCATCACCATCCACTGCCACAGTGTCATCGCCATCCACTGCCACAGTGTCATCACCATCCACTGCCACAGTGTCATCACCATCCACTGCCACAGTGTCATCACCATCCACTGCCACAGTGTCATCGCCATCCACTGCCACAGTGTCATCGCCATCCACTGCCACAGTGTCATCACCATCCACTGCCACAGTGTCATCACCATCCACTGCCACAGTGTCATCACCATCCACTGCCACAGTGTCATCACCATCCACTGCCACAGTGTCATCGCCATCCACTGCCACTGTGTCATCACCATCCACTGCCACAGTTTTGCACAATGACTCTTCCTCTTCTTCTTCTTCTTCTTCTTCTTCTTCTTCTTCTTCTTCTTCTTCTCCTCCATTCGTTGCATCAGCTCCAGATGATATCGCGATCAATATGGATGCTGCGTCCGTTACTGAATCAGTTCCAGATGATATGACAATGGGAGAGGATATGACAATAGGAGATGCTGTGGCAGCAGTTACTGAACCAGCAACAATAGACGACGTACCATCAGATGGCAAACGAAGAGGAGGATGTGAAGGAGGAGGATGTGAAGGAGGAGGAGGAGAAGAAGGAAGAGCGGAAGTGGAAGACACAGATGGTGGAAGAGGTTCACTGGATTCAGTTGAATCTGATTTCAATGTCGTCGTTGTTGTCGTTGTTGTTGTTGTTACATCCATCTCACTCTTTGAATCTTTAACACTCAACTCTTCTGTCATCTTATGCGATGCTGTCTCACTTCTCACAACATCCTCCTCCTCAGATAATTTCTCCATCATTATCTTCCCATGCGTCATATTCCCGTGCGTCATATTCCCGTGCGTCATATTCCCGTGCGTCATATTCTCGTGCGTCATATTCCCGTGCGTCATATTCCTGTGCGTCATATTCCCGTGCGTCATATTCCCGTGCGTCATATTCTCGTGCGTCATATTCCCGTGCGTCATATTCCCATGCGTTGTCGTCGTCGGCAAACCATTTGGTTTCCTTGGCAACACTTTAACCCTCGACACCACGCGACCTGACGCGACCCCTGAACTTCGACCTTTCTGTCGTACTCGGATGAAGCGATTGCCACTGACGTCGTATCTGTATCCAGCGCGGTTCATGTGGCAGACGATGATTGGTTTCAGTTCCAGCCACTGATGGGAAGCGCGAAAGATATCCGGTCGGAGGAGTTCGACGGCATGGTAAAGCTTCGTGTAAGTATTCTCATCAACAACGACGGCTGGAGGTGGAATGTGGTTGGACGACTGGAGCGGATCATTGGCTGTGGCGTTGTCATGGTAATGACGTTCTATCATGAAGAATCCGTTCTCTGATGGACAGAGATAAAACCACGATAAGAGACAACACTGAAAAGAGAAGAAAGAATGTCAGCCAATCGTAAACTTCATCTTTAAATAATTACACCGTTCAACTGAAAATGTTTGCATAGTTATAATATATAATCATCATCATCATCAATATCATTGGGCTCAATGCCCGTAAGAGTCCGACGCCACTCTCTGTCTGAGTCTGTCTCGCGTCATGCTGCCCAGTATGTGGCAGGTCTTACTAATTTCATGTGTGGATGTGCACGATAAAGACGTGCGAGTATGTGGCAGGTCTTACTAATTTCATGTGTGGATGTGCACGATAAAGACGTATGAGTATGTGGCAGGTCTTACTAATTTCATGTGTGGATGTGCACGATAAAGACGTATGAGTATGTGGCAGATCTTACTAATTTCATGTGTGGATGTGCACGATAAAGACGTATGAGTATGTGGCAGATCTTACTAATTTCATGTGTGGATGTGCACGATAAAGACGTATGAGTATGTGGCAGGTCTTACTAATTTCATGTGTGGATGTGCACGATAAAGACGTGCGAGTATGTGGCAGGTCTTACTAATTTCATGTGTGGATGTGCACGATAAAGACGTGCGAGTATGTGGCAGGTCTTACTAATTTCATGTGTGGATGTGCACGATAAAGACGTGCGAGTATGTGGCAGGTCTTACTAATTTCATGTGTGGATGTGCACGATAAAGACGTGCGAGTATGTGGCAGGTCTTACTAATTTCATGTGTGGATGTGCACGATAAAGACGTATGAGTATGTGGCAGGTCTTACTAATTTCATGTGTGGATGTGCACGATAAAGATGTATGAGTATGTGGCAGGTCTTACTAATTTCATGTGTGGATGTGCACGATAAAGACGTGCGAGTATGTGGCAGGTCTTACTAATTTCATGTGTGGATGTGCACGATAAAGACGTATGAGTATGTGGCAGGTCTTACTAATTTCATGTGTGGATGTGCACGATAAAGACGTGCGAGTATGTGGCAGGTCTTACTAATTTCATGTGTGGATGTGCACGATAAAGACGTATGAGTATGTGGCAGGTCTTACTAATTTCATGTGTGGATGTGCACGATAAAGACGTATGAGTATGTGGCAGGTCTTACTAATTTCATGTGTGGATGTGCACGATAAAGACGTGCGAGTATGTGGCAGGTCTTACTAATTTCATGTGTGGATGTGCACGATAAAGACGTATGAGTATGTGGCAGGTCTTACTAATTTCATGTGTGGATGTGCACGATAAAGACGTGCGAGTATGTGGCAGGTCTTACTAATTTCATGTGTGGATGTGCACGATAAAGACGTATGAGTATGTGGCAGGTCTTACTAATTTCATGTGTGGATGTGCACGATAAAGACGTACGAGTATGTGGCAGGTCTTACTAATTTCATGTGTGGATGTGCACGATAAAGACGTATGAGTATGTGGCAGGTCTTACTAATTTCATGTGTGGATGTGCACGATAAAGACGTATGAGTATGTGGCAGGTCTTACTAATTTCATGTGTGGATGTGCACGATAAAGACGTGCGAGTATGTGGCAGGTCTTACTAATTTCATGTGTGGATGTGCACGATAAAGACGTATGAGTATGTGGCAGGTCTTACTAATTTCATGTGTGGATGTGCACGATAAAGACGTATGAGTATGTGGCAGGTCTTACTAATTTCATGTGTGGATGTGCACGATAAAGACGTGCGAGTATGTGGCAGGTCTTACTAATTTCATGTGTGGATGTGCACGATAAAGACGTATGAGTATGTGGCAGGTCTTACTAATTTCATGTGTGGATGTGCACGATAAAGACGTATGAGTATGTGGCAGGTCTTACTAATTTCATGTGTGGATGTGCACGATAAAGACGTGCGAGTATGTGGCAGGTCTTACTAATTTCATGTGTGGATGTGCACGATAAAGACGTATGAGTATGTGGCAGGTCTTACTAATTTCATGTGTGGATGTGCACGATAAAGACGTGCGAGTATGTGGCAGGTCTTACTAATTTCATGTGTGGATGTGCACGATAAAGACGTATGAGTATGTGGCAGGTCTTACTAATTTCATGTGTGGATGTGCACGATAAAGACGTATGAGTATGTGGCAGATCTCAGCCAGACTTCGATTCACTTCGTCCGTCTCTTCGGCGTCTTTTACGTAAAGACGAGCGCAGTCCAGACGATGTCTCTCCTGCTGAAGAGCGCGCAAACCCAGAGCAGAACATCGCTCGGCAAAACGAACGCCAAACTAATACGAAACACAAATAATCTATGAAACATTGCAGACAATACGTTGCAATATGAAATGCATGCATAGTATTCTTAACCTAAGCATCTGTAAAAATATTTATTTCAGTATTCATCAAAATATAAAAAAAATTGGAAGATGCTAATTATTGAAGTCATCTATTACAGCAGAGAACTTGAGATTCAGTCTTAAGCTGAATACTTCATCATAAAATCGTAAAGAATTGGCGAAAGTTCTGCTTTAACGTATGATCGCATGCAACTGCAGAGAAAAAAATCATTTGACATTTAAATTATTTATTTAAATATTATTTTGATTGGTTACTATAAATGCAATTGTGTTGAATTATTCACTTCTCATTATTTTGTTTACATGTTATCGTTCATGTCTCTCTTTCTACCAATAATTATCCATCAACCATTGACCCATCACTAATTCATTCCCAAAATCTTGCAAAAGTATTGCTAATGATCATCCGGGTTCCACTCTCAGTTTGTTCGCATCTCACCTACACACGGTGTCACACGCTCATGATGACACAATCAATTCGTATAAATTAACGCATTTCTTCTGTGCCCACAGCTGTCTCGAATTGTGGCGTGTCACTTTATTTACTGGACCCGCATCTATTTACATTAAATACCAATCCACTCAGCTCTCTGCTGATCACTTTTCTTGACTATGACATGTAATACATACATGTATTGTAGGCTAACGATATCTAACAAATCCCTTTCAGTTAACACGTCCACATCTGATCCTGCGATTCAAAAACTTGCTTAGACTGCATGTATTTGGCGATGTATAATCTAGGCTGGTTGGTAATGAACTTCTGAATCCTTTAAAAACTGAATTTCTTCTTCTAGCAACTCAAAAGTATTTTATTCGCTTGTAGCATCAATTCAGTTGCATAAAGGTTGACTTGTAAACTCAACCAAAAAAGCAAGCAGTTCTTTTCTTTTCATAACCATACTAGCTGAACCCGGCCACGCGTTGCTGTGGCTGAAAAGAGCCTCCCCCTTTCCCCTCCCGCTCTCCCTCTCCCTCCCCCTCCTCCTCCCCCTCCCCTCCCCGTTCCCTCCCCTCCCCTGCCCCTCCGCCTCTGCCTCCCTGCATCCCCCATCTCTCTCCTCCCTGTTCGTCCCGCTCCCTCGCCTCCTTTCCTCCCTCACACCGTCCCTTTGCGATGGTGACGCGGATCGCGCCATAAAACGCTTGAGCAAGAAGGCTGCATTGAAATGCGAAGGCCGCAATGAAATGCGCTAAAGAAATTTACGGAACAAAAGTGCCCGAATTGGTATGCAAGGCTTATTGACGGGCGTAGGCTATGTGTTGAAAATGGTGGAATTTTCAAAGTTGTTTTTTTTTGTTGAAAAGATTGCGCTTTTTGCGAAAAATCATTCTGCAAACCCGGCCGTGTTGGAACTAAACGTTTTGGTGAAGTTCTGAAAGCAATCGGCGCAGAAAGTTCGGAGATAACTTGCAAGGAGCCAAACGCGGTTACATTTTTATTTATATAGATTTGAGCATTGTGCAGATACATGTAGTTCAATTTCACACATGGAGTCTCTGTGTTGCATCACACTGTCTACAGCCAGTTGCTGTTGAATTCCATTGCTGCAGGCTTTACTCAATCAATTCTCGCAGGTATCACCAATGAACACCTGCTGCACTGAATGCCACTGACTACAAAATGGTTCAAAACTCCTCTTCATGGAGCAATATTAACAAAGAGTCCAACTATCAGTAGACTACATTCATATAATAAAATATCCATTAAACTGGAGACATACTGATCTGAGAATTCATTTCAAAATCCACTCTACAATTCAAGAAGTACATTTAATAATGGCCTATGAATGTTCTATTTACAGCTTGACACGCCATGATCTGTACGGTAATTTCACTATAAACGACCATCAATTTAATGCCCTACGCTGATAAAAGTCATCAACGCTAGATAATATTCATCTGAGAACAGCTCTGGAAGTGCAACTAAACAATACAGAAGCACAAACAGAAGGAAGAGGAGCTTGCAAGAAAAAGTGCACAGTTTGATTTGCATGAAATGACATGGCTCAAGGTTAATAAGTTAAAATTGCTCTGAATAATCTGTGTTAAATAATATTAACCACATCCTATTGAATACTCCGAGATGAAGCTTTCAGCGTTTTTAGGACTGACCCATGACGCAACTCAGTCTGACCCATGACGCAACTCAGTCTGACCCATGACACAACTCAGTCTGACCCATGACGCAACTCAGTCTGACCCATGACACAACTCAGTCTGACCCACGACACAACTCAGTCTGACCCACGACACAACTCAGTCTGACCCACGACACAACTCAGTCTGACCCATGACACAACTCAGTCTGACCCATGACACAACTCAGTCTGACCCATGACACAACTCAGTCTGACCCATGACGCAACTCAGTCTGACCCATGACACAACTCAGTCTGACCCATGACACAACTCAGTCTGACCCATGACACAACTCAGTCTGACCATGACACAACTCAGTCTGACCCATGACACAACTCATTCTGACCCATGACACAACTCAGTCTGACCCATGACGCAACTCAGTCTGACCCATGACACAACTCAGTCTGACCCATGACACAACTCAGTCTGACCATGACACAACTCAGTCTGACCCAAGTGGGTCGACGCATCTTATTCTTGGTAGAACGTCAATGACGACCCATTGACGGTTGACTTTAAAAAACCAAACTTTTGCATAATTTGAAAGTTTCTCATCACGATGAATCAGTGTGCCAATGTTTTGCAACTTAGTTAAACATCTTACTATGTTGGCAGCTGTGTTGAATTGATATGCAATGACTTAAAATTTATATCAAACACCAGAGCTCTCATTGCTCTCCACAACAACCCAGCAGTTCAACTCTAACTACAATGATCAGCAGTTTATTTCAAGTTAAATAAGATTGAGATATGACACAAAGTCTGATTTAATATCACAATTCACAAAAACAAAAGAATAAAAATCATTCAATTGTCAGCTATTCGAGAAGTGAATAATTCAACACAAGTTTGCATTTATAGTAACCAATCAAAACAAATTTATTTAGACAAATAATTTAATGTCTATCGCATCAGTTCATATACAATTACATAAATTTGCATAAATTGATTAAACTGGTATAAAACATGCATCACTTACCAGTTCTTCAGCAACATCAATGACGACGACAAGCTGTCTCGCATTCTGAACGACAGCAACGACTTTATCCAACGCTTGTCCTAATTCCTCTTTTAGGCCAATCTGATTTTCCAACACCATCCAATTCCTCAACAAGAACTGTTTATAGAAACATCAAATTAGTCTACGTGTACTCAATACAACATGTAAACCATCATCATTGTCATCATCATCATACACATCTGTATATTCATCAAAAAACCATCGTAGTCATTATCATACACAGAATAATCACACACGTTCTTTCAATTGAACATGCTCTTCGTCGTACGACACATAGCGTGGAATTCACGAGTAAAATGTTCTGTTCATCTCTCATAATGAAGAGCTCTGTTGCTTAGACTTACAACATTGGTGCTACAGAAATTTCATGTTACAATTACGATAATTACAAGTACACAAATCTAATATCGTGTGATTTTAATACGTGAACAAAATAATGCAGATAACATAAGAGACCATTCAACTGAAAAGCCTCCGTTAGCTCATAAATATGTTGCATGGAAGAGAGATGAAAGATGAAATCATTTCAACGAGTAATATCGAGTGTTTCTCTGAGAATGTCATTGATCTAATGGCCGAGAGACAGAGAGAGACAGAGACAGAGAGAGAGAGAGCAGTGCTGCGTACAAACCTTTGTGCATGCCAGGTCAGCAGACGACGGTTG
The DNA here is from genome assembly GCA_945859605.1 of Lumbricus rubellus. NCBI lineage: Eukaryota > Metazoa > Annelida > Clitellata > Crassiclitellata > Lumbricidae > Lumbricus > Lumbricus rubellus. The sequence goes on along the minus strand of OX243828.1, from coordinate 29,303,774 downwards.
AATCCAGTCGAGAAGACAGAACGTCTGCGCAAGAAGCAGAGCAGCTGAAGGATTCTCACGAAAGCAGTTGCTCTGAGCAGCCGTCGACAGAACCGCACAAGCAGTCGAGCTGCTCGTCTTTGAACACTACAACATCATCATCATCATCGTCGTCGTCATCATCATCGTCGTCGTCGTCATCATCATAATCATCGTTGTCATCGTCATTGTCGTCAGCATGTCAACAATCATTCATGTTAATTCTAATTTAACCAATGATCTTAATGTACTGCACATATATATGCAACCATTATCACTGGAAAACATTCTTTTACACATTCACCAGAAATTAAGAAACGGATTTCTGCCATTTGCACTAGCATGCCACAGTAACAAACAACTCTTGTTTTAAATGTAATTCACAGCCAATATTGATCCATGTGCATGAGGATGGAAGACATCAAGAGAATAGAAGCATTCGAAATGTGGATATGGAGAAGGATAGAAAGAGTCAGCTGGAGGGATCATGTAAAGAATGAGGAGGTATTGAGAAGAGTTGGAGAAAAGAGATCGATGATACACACAATTAGAGAAAGACAAAGAAGATGGATAGGGCACACACTCAGAGGAGACTCGATGCTACGAACAGTCATAGAATTGAAAATGACGGGGAAAAGAACGAGAGGCAGACCAAGACAAAGACGGTTGGACTGGATGATGAAAGACGGATATAGGAAGCTGAAGGAAAAAGCGCAGAACAGAGAAGAATGGAGACATCAAACATTCGAACCTGCTTAATGGCAGAGAACGAAAAGAAGAAGAAGTGCAGCAATTGGTGCAATAACCGCAAGCCATGCACGCAACGGTAGTAGCTCAAACAACGTCAAACAACCGATAACCATGGAGACAGCGAGCGACCAAAACACTTCTTGCGAACACAGAGCACATTGAACATTTATAAATTTTGTTGGCTTTCAGAAATCAAGGCTTGGAGTGGACCTTGCAAGATCCTGCCAGCTACTGCGCCATGCATAGCACGCAAACAAGCGTCAGTAGAAATCCAAAGCACATGTTGATGGTTTCAAAAAGACATAAAATTGAAGACAGTTAGAATATGATAAAGAAGATCAGAGTTTTAAGGCTTTCCACAGATGACGAACAACAATATAATCAGTTTTTATAAATTATGTGTCACTGCAAACTATGTACTTACTTTAAAACAAAACTTTGCCATTTTGCAATTAAATTAAGGAGCAGCCAATAGACCACACAACATCATAAGAAGTATTTAGCATCATTAACAAGGACATTGGTAAGAAAAAAACCTGCACCTACCAATTGGTGGAATTCCTCAAGATTTCCCAATTTAAAGAGAAACTGGAAACGACGTAGAAGAATCGTTGGATGATTGATGAAGAGGTCGCAGCTGAGACATCGTCCAATCACCTTCTGAGCCAAATCGTCACAGTCACTGGCGAGCAGAGACTCAATGCGAAGACGCACGATCTCCTCATGTTCCACATCATTCACGTAAGTAAGCACTACAAAAACAAGCGAAGTTCTGCAATATATAAATACTTGAATGAATGAATGAAAAACAGTCAGAGCTCTATTCACTTAGAATTTAGTGCAATCTGTCACCCAATGCATGTAGGTTTGATCGTGCTCATCAGACCCGTTGTTGTGACCTTGGGCAAGTCATCTGCTCATGCTTACCTCAGTATATAACATAATTCTGGTAGCAGCATGAGTTATGAAGCAACGTTCTGCAAGATCCACGATGCACTGGCTATGAGATCTTCGCCATTCGTCCATTGCTTGCTCAAAGCCAAAGGAAAGCACCTCATAAAGATACAGTGGCCATCAATTTACTTTGTCTATAATTGTTTTTCAAAATCACATCTCTCATGTTAATACATGTTAATGTTAATACCGTTACAGTGTATACTAAAGTTACAGTGTATACTAAAGTTACAGTGTATACTAAAGTTACAGTGTATACTAAAGTTACAGCGTATGCTAAAGTTACAGTGTATACTAAAGTTACAGTGTATACTAAAGTTACAGTGTATACTAAAGTTACAGCGTATGCTAAAGTTACAGTGTATGCTAAAGTTACAGCGTATACTAAAGTTACAGCGTATACTAAAGTTACAGCGTATACTAAAGTTACAGTGTATACTATTTAAGTTACAGTGTATACTAAAGTTACAGCGTATGCTAAAGTTACAGTTTAGCATATACTAAAGTTACAGCGTATACTAAAGTTACAGCGTATGCTAAAGTTACAGCGTATGCTGAAGTTACAGCGTATGCTAAAGTTACAGCGTATGCTAAAGTTACAGCGTGTGCTAAAGTTACAGCGTATGCTAAAGTTACAGCGTATGCTGAAGTTACAGTGTATACTAAAGTTACAGTGTATGCTAAAGTTACAGTGTATGCTAAAGTTACAGTGTATACTAAAGTTACAGTGTATACTAAAGTTACAGTGTATACTAAAGTTACAGTGTATACTAAAGTTACAGCGTATGCTAAAGTTACAGTGTATGCTAAAGTTACAGTGTATGCTAAAGTTACAGTGTATGCTAAAGTTACAGTGTATACTAAAGTTACAGCGTATGCTAAAGTTACAGTGTATGCTAAAGTTACAGTGTATACTAAAGTTACAGCGTATGCTAAAGTTACAGTGTATACTAAAGTTACAGAGTATGCTAAAGTTACAGTGTATACTAAAGTTACAGATATCAGAATGCTCCTCTAATGAGTGAGACAACAAGACGTGGTTATCACCTCACATTGAAGTCGAGCAATGATTCTGAAATGCCTCTTGAAAGTAAAACTGATATGAATTGGGTTTATTCCTTCTAAGTTCTGTCTAAGAAGAGCAATCACAAGATTTGCTACGTCGCACAAACCAACATATTATTATTACAGAAACAAAAGACAAAAAGTTTTCACTGACCATTGAATACCTTCATCAATCTGTTGCATTAACTGCATCAAAAATTATCAAAGCAAAATTGATTCCATGCAAGGAATATATGCTGATTTTAAAATTTATTCAATTAAACTTGAAGCCAATGCAGCGATATATAAATCAAGGAATTCTTAACATTTTACAATGAATCGATAGATATTCACGTTGGCAAGATGTTTGGCTGAAGTTCACCTGTTTCTCTGTCAACTTCATCACCACGAAGCACAGCGAGAAGAGTTGGATGACTCCATTCTGTTTGGATGACATTGTTCAGTGCGTCAAAGTATCGTTGGTTTGGAATGAGCTTCAGCAGATTACTTGTATCTGTGATCGTCTTCTTGAAAAGTCGCTTCGTCAGATTATCGTCGTCTAATTGCAGGAACTCAACTCCAATCAGAATCTTTGATATCTCACTTTAAAGAAATCAACTGAACTTCACATTCAGAAATGAATTGCACGACATATAAATGAAACATAATAATATTATGTTGTACAAAACAACAACGAAAAAACCAGAAACCCAGAAACTAAAGCAGAGTAGTTAAATGGTTGCAAAAACATTGGATAATCAAGAAGAACCTGTAGCAGTTTAAATATTTGATGATGGCTATATTTTTCAGCTGTACAGGTCTGCATCAGCTTCATTTAATACGAATAAACTACCGATATATTATATTATAATATATATGAGGTGTTGAATGATGCAAACTGCAAAGCCATAGAAAATTTCAAATAGCATTGTATAAAATCCATGAGTTATAAACAGTACAACACTTTTACCTAGAAGACCACATTATGTCCATGCATACTTTGTTCTCGTGTAGCAAGCGCAACTCAGTGCATGCAAAGACATTAAGAAAAAGCACTAACAACAGAGACATGCACATTGTAAAACTTGCTACATTTAAAAAACATTCAAATCTTGGTCAATGAGGAGGATTAAAAGTCTCACAGAAATAAATAGCGCAACAAGTTGTCCGCATCCTTCAACAACTGCAGTTCATCATGGCTGAGTGTAACGTTTGTGAAAACGGCCGTCAGTGCAGTCAACGCATGCAGTCTCGTCTTCAACCTTAGACACGTCTGCTGCAAGAATCGACTCGCAACCTAAGTTACACAGACAACAGGAAATCTTTTAACACAAAGCGATCTGTCAACGATCAAACATACTTTGCATGTTTCATTATGAAACAAAGTTACGTCAGTTTGTATTAAGCATCGCATGGAAATCATTCTGCAAGTGTACACAACATATCATGATATGCAAGGTATCACGACAATTCAATAACAACAACAGAAAGGACAGTAGGACATCAATGTGAAATTAATCAGATTCTTGTTCAAACATTCTTTGAGTTAATTATCACAATTATCTCAACACAAAACCTAAACCGCATGAATGCCAAATATTTCAGAATGCGTTGTAAATTTCATAACCAGAACAATGACTGCAGTTCAACTTAACACTTTGACTGCAATTAACTTCCCATCTGAACGTGTGTAATGTAGGATACATGTGCAAATAATTATGTCCCTAGCAGTAGAAATTTAACATGCCTGCCTGCCATACAATGTGTATTAAAATTTGAGATAAAATTAAATCGTATCAAAATTTCCTAATAAGAAGCAGCAACTGTCCATTTAAGCGACTGTCACATGTATTCAACTCGATTGAATGATATACCATGACAAAGCTGCAACATTTTCTATCAGATGAAGAAATTTTAAAAAAAGTACAGAGGCAGTGGAATAAGTAAGTAGTAAGTAAACACGTACTCTATTGAATCACCTGCAAATGCTCCGCAGGAACATCAAATAATAGAGTGATTCCGTGTCAAATCAACCAACATGATTGACATGAACGACTCAGATTTACTTGAAATTTGGCACACTTGTTGGGCTATGTGAGACATGTAAAAACCTGCAAAGAAATTTTTTGGGGTCAACTACTTCCCGAGATACGGGTCAACAAACTTTGACCCAAACCGGTCGATTACGTTCCTTTGGAAGTCTGTATCTCAGCATGTATAAGAGCTAGAAAGGTGTTCTTGGTGTCATTATTTAGCTCTTTTGTTGAACTATTTGAGTAGATTTTTTATGACGGTTTAACATTGTACGATAGTGACCATATTTGACAATTTAGCACTTTGACCTTGACCTTGACCATTTCAATCTTTTTGTAAAATCTGAAAAAATCCCACTTATTGGGTGAAGGGACTCGAACATCATCTATAATTATTTTGTCTATAATTCTGTGCAAATTTCAATGTCCAGTCGTCTGAAATTGGAATCGCCTATAATGTTGAATTCGAATTTTGAGTGGAATTATAGACAAAATAATTATAGCGAGAGAACCATTAGAGATCCCATTCTGATTTTTTCGAAGGATGTTCAAGTCCCTTCACCCAATAAGTGGGATGTTTTTCAGATTTTACAAAAAAATAATGACACCAAGAACACCTTTCTAGCTCTTATACATGCTGAGATACAGACGTCCAAAGGAACGTGGTCGACCGGTTTGGGTCAAAGTTTGTCGACCCGTATCTCGGGAAGTAGTTGACCCCAAAAATTTTTTTTGCAGGTTTTTACATGTCTCACATAGCCCAACAAGTGTGCCAAATTTCAAGTAAATCTGAGTCCGTCATGTCAAATTTGGTTGCAAATTTGGTTGAATTGACACGGAATCACCCAATAACATCAAATAAGAGCAATCTAAGACAGCGTAAAATCACAAACTAATCCTAATATGCAAAGTTTTATAAAACATAAGAGAGGTTATTGGAGCTGTGAGAGAGAAAAAATAAGAAGAAGACACAGGAATATTCACTTGGATAGCATACATACATGTGATAAAACCACACCCGGTGATTGCGACAGATTGCAGGATCGCATGGTTTCGCAAATTAGAGCAGAATGAGTAAGTAGCATTTTTTAGGATGTAGTAGACATGGATTGGATTATGAAGTACAGAAGAGAACGGGAAGGAATCAGAACCACTCAGAGGTGGTCATCGTGGTGGACTTTATGCTGGCAATCAGATACTTGAGCAATACCATTTATTTTGGAAATGTTAGTGACCAAAGTATGATGGACTCCGAAGTTTCAAGTTAGTTTTGGAAATGCCAGTAAAAAAGAGCTGCCAAAGTCAAGACCCAGACAAATAATGGCAGAAAAAAGAATGTCCAATTAGACATTTTCGGTCGAATAATTAAATACTGTCTTATTAAAGGGCATCAAAATCCAGAACAAAACGAATCCGACACAATTAACGGTAATCCCGAAGACTGGCTGCCCGTACTCCAAACAATATGGCTGCCAACGATTGCAATAAAAATAGAGCGTAGCGATCTATGGCACAGCCACCTAGCAACAACACCTATCGACTGCATTCCAACGTACAAACCGAACGGCTGCTTGCCGATAGTAGCATAAGCGCCCGGCGAAACATTATAGCTTCAAAAGCTATTGGTTTGTTACAAAGCGCACGTCTATTTACTTTCCAACTGCCATACAATGCATATCTAACCTTCATATAACCCTTTAGTTGCATAGATTACTTACTTACTTAGCCTGCATGTCGGCAAGCAGCCGTTTACGTACTTACGAAAACATTACTTATCGGATTGTATGTTCGAATGCACTCGATAGATGTCGTCGCTAGGTAGCTGCGCCATAGGTCGCTGCGCTCTAATTTTTTGCAATCGTTTGCAGCCATATTGTTTGGAGTACGGGCAGCCAGTCTTCGGGATTACCCAATTAACTAGATGTGGTTTTATTACACGGATGCTATTCAAATTACCTTAATTTTTATTACCGTTTATCTTTTTCTCCCAAATGGTTTCCATAAATGTATGTTATGTTTTTTAGTTGTATAGGCCTACTGTGATTATAGAAAATTGCATATTTCGATTTTTGTATGAATGTACACTCTATGTTCTGTTCTCATATAGCCTAATGTTCCCGCAGTGCGTTTGCAGGCGGTTCAATAAAGCACATACTTACTTTTAAGCAGTATAATTTGGTACCGGCGTAAGCTGGGAAGTAAACAGCAAGTCCTGCGATACACTGGCCCCGTAACTTCGCCGTAAGACGTGTCCAGGACCTTAATTGGGATTCGTCCATTGCTGGCTCCATCAGGGCCATGGAAAAGGAGATGAGCGCCTCCCTATATATGTTCCTCATGGAACGGGATAGGACTTTACTTTACTTTACTATGAGGGTTAACAAAATGTTCATCAAAAGAGTCGAATAAAATGTAATTATAACTTTTAAAATATTATTGTTAAAGTTGTAAGATCAGTTGTCAGAGCACCCATAGGCTACTGACAATAAACTTAACGAGGAGAGAGGTGTGACCTGAACTATTTTGAGATGTCAAAATGGTTTATTTCTTTGCAGAGCTATTTTTCAGGTTATAGGCTAAACCATGTCCCACGTCTCGAAGCACCTGAATTTCTGCAATATTTGGGCATTCGTGCATTCAATAAAGGGTCCTGGATATAAAACAATTCAGTTTGACGGAATAACACTTCAGTTTCGGCGCTAAACAACAGCGATGTCACTTGAACGGCAAAAAGTAACTTTTAAATTATTTTAAAGTAACTTAATTATCACAATTAGATAGAACTTTAGTCTTCTGAATCGTTGCTACGGTTTTTTAATCGATTGCTTACGAACCCATGGCACTTAAATCTCTACATATTATATTATAACTCACTTCATGCAGACGGCAGTAGAACTTTCCTCGGTCCTCTTTAATTATCTCACTTGTAGCCAGTTTCTCAAGAAATTCTATTAAACCCTTTAAATTCATGATTTATTATTCGAATATTCTCCACTATTCTGAAACAAAACACAAAGAATAATAAAGCAAAAAATTTGCTTGTTATGTTTGCGATAATCAAAGACAAAATTTAATGAAGCACTCAGTGTTGCCACTGAGGTTTCAGAAATAAACCCAGATTTTCTTCCGAAGAACCCCCCATAAAACCCAGACTATTCTTGTGAGCTATTTTAGACCCCCCCCCTTTATTCAAATAAGGTTGGTTTTTTTGCTTGTTCTTATTAGTGCGACCTGGTGGCAGACCGGTAATGCGTCCGCTCGCAGAGCGGGAGGTTGCGGGTTCGACTCCGGGTAACGACCTTGGGCAAGTTGTTTACGCACACGCGCCTCTGTCAACCGTGAGATTCCTCATGCTGACGCATTAACTAGGCTAGATGTGGTTTTATTACACGGATGCTATTCAAATTACCTTAATTTTTATTACTGTTTATCTTTTTCTCCCAAATGGTTTCCATAAATGTATGTTTTGTTTTTTAGTTGTATAGGCCTACTGTGATTATAGAAAATTGCATATTTCGATTTTTGTATGAATGTACACTCTATGTTCTGTTCTCATATAGCCTAATGTTCCCGCAGTGCGTTTGCAGGCGGTTCAATAAAGCACATACTTACTTTTAAGCAGTATAATTTGGTACCGGCGTAAGCTGGGAAGTAAACAGCAAGTCCTGCGATACACTGGCCCCGTAACTTCGCCGTAAGACGTGTCCAGGACCTTAATTGGGATTCGTCCATTGCTGGCTCCATCAGGGCCATGGAAAAGGAGATGAGTGCCTCCCTATATATGTTCCTCATGGAACGGGATAGGACTTAACTTTACTTTACTATGAGGGTTAACAAAATGTTCATCAAAAGAGTCGAATAAAATGTAATTATAACTTTAAAAATATTATTGTTAAAGTTGTCAGATCAGTTGTCAGAGCACCCATAGACTACTGACAATAAACTTAACGGGGAGAGGTGTGACTTGAACTATTTTGAGATGTCAAAATGGCTTATTTCTTTGCAGAGCTATTTTTCAGGTTAGGCCTATAGGCTAAATTATTTGTGAATTGACAACGTGAGATCTTGATTGTGGAGTTTAAAATTAAAATGAGCGAAAAATTATTATGTATCACAACCATTAACATTGAATTTCACAGAATATTCATGTGTTGTAAGTACAATGGTCAGCTCACCAAAATAAACCCAGATTTTGCCCCCCCCAAAAACCAGAAACCCAGATGAAGGCCAAAAACCCAGATCTAGTGGAAAACCCATCTGTGGCATCACGGGAAGCACTGTGCCTGTCGTACGCAGGACGGAAAGCTTACTCCTACAATGATTAGGCCTAGGGGTTTTTAGCGATAATCGGGATAAAAGAAACTTTCGCATATTGTTTAATCTTACTATGCAAACGCATTCATTTAATATTATATTTGTGTATGAATGCAGGAAAATCGAGGAATTATTATGTTTCCGAAATAAATATTGTCTGTGAGGATTCACAAACACAATGTTTAAGAAGAGAATCAAAAATTTGAGGTGAGGCGACATCTGCTTATGAGTGTGAAACGGATATATAGTGCAATATAAATGTATTTAGTAATTTCTATAGCGCCGCTCGCAGCCGAGTCCATTCAGTATCGCTCCCAGAGCGATAACCGCTAGAGAAAATAAGTTGGTTTTAAGAAGTTAGTGAGAGAGATGTAGATAACGATCCAGAAAGTAGAGTCCCAAGCAGAGTGGAGGGAAGATAATTCAACAAGGAGGGCCCAATGATGGTAAAGGATCGAGTTTGAGCAATATAGTGGTCCTAGCTCGAGAAACAAACAAGCCAGCCCTGTCCAGAGAGCGGAGAGGTCGATGAGAAGATGCAGAAAGAGGAGAACGAATGAGATCACTAAGATATTTCCGTGCAAGACCCAGTTTGGATTTGAGTAGGCCTACCAGAGAATTAAAGGACTTTATATTGTGTACGAGCAGAGAGAGGAAGCCAGTGTAGTTGCTTGATCATAAATGATTAAATATGAGAGTAGGCTACTTAGGAAGGCGAGCAATTAATCGAGCAGCAGCATTATAGGGCAGTTGAGAATGTCAGTGAGCAGTCAAAAGTGACACCTAGCCTATGGGCTAGGCCCACATAAATTTATTTGGTTGGGCACACGGCAGCAGCTTGCCAAGCATGATCTCTTTTCTCTTGCAACTGAATTTCCTAGCTTTGTCTTTGCAACCACAGTTCACGACCTCGGTGTCCAACTTGACCAAGAACTCACTTTTGCTCCTCAACTTCACCGTCTTGCACGAGACTGCTATTATCAGCAGCGCCAGCTTCACACTGTCATTCGTTCTCTTACGACTGCTGCCACTCTTACTTTAGGCCTACATTCCTTTGTTACATCTTGCATTGACTATTGCTCTTCGCTCTACTTTGGCCTCTCATCCAGCAGATTGACTTGTCTTAATTGACCGGGTGTTGCGCTCTGCTGCGCGCCTAATTGGGAAAATCCCTAAATATGGTCATGTCTCAAACTACATGCTCGAGATACTTAATTCACTGGCTCCATATTCGCCAGCGTATTGAGTTCAGGGTAACTGCATTGGTTTGGCGATGTTGTCAGGGCCTCGCCCCAATTTACCTCCGTGAGCTATGCAGCCTTACATTGGGTATCCAAGAACGTCGTCAGTTACGCTCTGCTGATAAGGGAGTCCTCTTGGTTCCTTTTGCTCGTACTGCTACCATGAAGAATCGAGCCTTCTCTGTGGTTGGTCCGGTGGTCTGTAGGCCTAATGGCCTTCCTTTTGAGCTACGCCTACACCCTGGGACTCTACCAGGATCGTTCCTTACTTAACTTAAAACTGTTCTTTTTGGCGCGCTGGAGTCGGGAGCGCCTCTAGGTAGTTTCTTTTGCTTGAAGGAGCGCTATATAAATGTCCGAATAAATGAATGAATAATATATAGCCTACATGTAGGCTAAGCTTATAATTATTATAGAGCGCAAGGCTATTTTCACGAGTAAGTTACCATTCGTAGCAGTAGGCCTAATCTCCAAATTTCTAAAGCGCCACTCAAAAGCTAAGCGCAGTGCATCAGCTTATTCACGAGCATCGTGATTTCTCAGTGTATCGATTTCTATGGCGCCGCAATGCGACCTTACCGCTACAATTAGGGGTTCATCTCAATAGCTAACTGCGGGATAAGCCCTGCATGTGGTGGTTGATGTAGCCGTAGCGCACCACACCCGGGCCTCGGCAACCTACATGTGTAGCTTCGTTGCTGCTCGAGAAAAATTAATATCTCGATAGAAGACGATACGGATGAAGAAAGAAGCATTCCTCCTGGATGTGGACTGAAATAAACTCTTAGCCCTGACAACTTGCCCCCACTCCCCCCCGCCCCCGCATGCACTGAAGTAAAAAAAATTGAAAAAATGAAGCTGCAACTGGTGGAGGGCCCAAGTGTGTCGTAGAGCTGCGAGTCGTCGGCGTAGAAATGTGATTTAAGCCGAGCTAGACTGACAGCATTAAGCTCACCAACGTCGGCCGTATACAGAGCAGAACAGCAGCGGACCTATCACGTGCAGAACCCTGGGTGACGTCACCGCAGACTAGGAAACGAAGAGATGATGAGACTCCGTCGTAGAGCACCGTCTCACCGACACAGATTATATTATTTGAAGTGATAATAATTAATATGTTCCTCAAATCAGGAATTCAGGATTCTACGTTTCATCGGGACACCGTGTATGTTATTAATGCACAACCATCTTTACAGACCCATCTCGGTTTTGAATGTTTTTCCATCTAGACCTTCTCAGCGGATATAGCCTATGGACCTCTACTGTAGTCCGCTTCCCTCGTAATGCATCACGGGATTTCGTTTTGGTATTAATTGTAGACATCAGAAGGAAATTCATTTCTGCCAGTGTCGAGTTCTCTGATTTACGAAACGACGACTAACTATATAGGGGAAAACGGGGTTGGAAGTAACGCGTATTGGTTGTAACAGGGGCTATAGCAGCTAAACTAAAAGGCATGGAAGCAGACTAGTTATGTCACACTTATCTAAAATGCATTTCCGGTTTATGGTTCATGAGACTTATTTCTGAGAAGCTTTGGTAAGTTTTTATCGACAAAAATATGTTTTCTACCATGAAAAGTAATTTTTTTCGCCTAGACTGTTTTTCTACTAGCAGGACCAAACAAGGCTTTACCAAAACGTACTAGGCATCAAACGAAAGAATAGGGACGGTCGAATAATATGGCTGGAACTATTTTCGGCGGTTGTAATTGATTGCTGCCATTTTTTTCATTTAATCCAAACCGCATGGGTGGGGGCAGATTGTAACATTACGTTCGGGGTTGGTCGTAACACTGTTACAACCAACCCCCACACCGCAGGGGCCGGGTGGGGCAGGGTATTATTGGGGGGGGGGGAGAAGAAAAAATTTGTCACCCCAATTTTTCCTCCGGTAACATACAGGTATTGGTTTCAAACTTTGCACCTGGACAGAGGGCCATCAGAACCACCCAGTGGAGGGGTTGACGAATCTTACCCACCATGGGGGCCACGGTGGGGGCGAAAACAAAATTTTTTGCCAAATCCATTCCGTCGCCATAGTTTCACATATATTCAGGTCAGCCTGGTTGCATTCGGTCTAGCTGCAACGTTTCAGATGAATAGCTGTGAAACTAAGGTGACGAAATCGATATTGCAAAAGGTTTCCTTTTTGCCCCCCCCCCCACCGTGGCCCCCATGGTGGGGGAGATTCGCCAACCACTCCACTGGATGGTTCGGATGGCCCTCTGTCTAGGTGCAAAGTTTGAGATCAATACCTGCATTTTATGGAAAAAATTTGGGGGGTTTCACCCCCCATTTTGGCCCCCATGGTGGGGGAGATTCGAAAACCCTCCAACTTTGCGTCTCATGCCCATACGGACACAGTAGTGAAGGTTTGGAGTGAAAAGCTCGAAAACTGTGGAAATGCATTCCGGTCAAACAGACAGACAGACACACACACACACACACATAGTTTCTTCTTTATTATTATAGATATTATTCCTCTGCACGGAAATCCTAATAAAAGAAGATTGAAAAGAAAATTATCATCATCGTGTCGGCTTATAAACGAAGAAAAGCGTACAACACAGACTAATCAAAAAGAAAAATGCTTTCCTATATATATTCCTCTTTACGGTAAACTTATAAATAATTTACAAGTGAAAAGTCATACGCAAGACTTAATGCCATAGAAAGAGAGAAAAAGACACAGACAGACAGACAGACAGACAGACAGACAGACAGACAGACAGACAGACAGACACACAGACACACAGACACACAGACTGACTGTATTTCTGTCTTGCTGTCTCTCGTCTCCTCCTCCTCCTCTTCCTCCTTCTCCTGCTCCTCCTCTTCCTCCTTCTCCTGCTCCTTCTCCTGCTCCTTCTCCTCCTCCTTCTCCTCCTCCTCCTCCTTCTCCTCCTTCTCCTCCTTCTCCTCCTCCTTCTCCTCCTCCTCCTTCTTCTCCTCCTTCTCCTCCTCCTCCTTCTCCTCCTCCTTCTCCTCCTCCTTCTCCTTCTCCTCCTCCTTCTCCTCCTCCTCCTTCTCCTTCTCCTTCTCCTCCTTTTCCTCCTTCTCCACCTCCTTCTCCTCCTTCTCCTCCTCCTCCTTCTCCTCCTCCTTCTCCTCCTCCTCCTTCTCCTCCTCCTCCTCCTCCTGCTCCTCCTCATTCTCCTCCTTCTTCTCCTCTTTCTCCTCCTCCTTCTCCTCCTCCTTCTCCTCCTCCTTCTCTTTCTCCTCCTCCTTCTTCTCCTTCTCCTCCTCCTCCTTCTCCTCCTTCTCCTCCTCCTCCTCCTTCTCCTCTTCCTCCTTCTCCTCCTCCTCCTCCTCCTCCTGCTCCTCCTCATTCTCCTCCTCCTTCGCCTTCTTCTCCTCCTCCTTCCCCTCCTCCTCCTCCTCCTTGTCCTTCTCCTGCTCCTTCTTCTTTCTCTCTCCAGTCTCTTTTTCTCCTCCTCCTCGTCCTTCTCCTGCTCCTCCATCTCCTCCTCCTTTCTCTCTCCAGTCTCTCAGTCTCTGAATTCTAATCCGATCAGTTCGTTACTTGAGGTCTGCAACAACGGCTTTCTGCTTGAATTGAAAATTTGAAACATCTGACCGAATCAGACCAAATACCGAATCAGACCGAGGAGAGGCAACTCCTTGCAAAGAGACATTGTGGAGGGCAAAATGGAGGGGAAGAGGGGAAGAGGAAGACCTAGGGAAAAGTTCTTGGACTGGATGATGGAGGATGGATATGGAAAACTCAAAGAAAAAGCACAACATCGAGAAGACTGGCGTCGTTGGGCATCTGGACCTGCGGCCGAAAGGCAGCTAACCTAAAGAAGAAGAAGAAGAGCTGGCAATGAAACCTTCAGTCTACTTTCCCATTTCTTCCGGCAACGGCAACTGATTCTTTATATATACATAAGTCTTATATATATAATTATATATATATATATATAATTTTATATATATAATTATATATAAAATACAGGGTGGGCCAATATAAATGCAACAACTTTGACGCCTTATAACTTTAACATTTTTTTTCTGCGCGTCTTGTACTATATATCAGATTGAACATAATTATCCATATTATCATTCTGCAAAATATCTAAGAGATACTATTACGACTTTTTGAGATAATGCTATTAATGTTCGATGTCCCTTTTTTGCCGTAAAACTGCAAGAAAAAAATCAAAAGTCTTAGGCCTAAACTGAATGTGTCAATGACTCAATTCTAAACAATAACTAGTTCTAACAATAAATAAGATTATTAATAACAATTCATATCTTGAGTGAATTTATCATCAGTCAAACAAATACTCAATATGTCCACCACGTGCTTTAATGACAGCATGGACACGAGACGACCATTGATCGATGGCTGAGTCCACCAGTGCTTGGGTTATTTCAGCCCAGCAGCCAAGAATCACTTCTTTCAAATGTTCAACATCACGTATCGGTTCACGATAGACTAGTTGCTGAAGACAACCCCAGATCGAATAATCAACCGGGTTTAAATCCGGATTGTTCGGTGGCCAGTTCTCCGGTTCATTAAACTCTGGATACCTATAAAGATCTTTACAATAAGAACTTCCCAGTGATAACTGATAAAAAAAGAGGTTGCAATGTAAAACAACCTTGGATGACCAGTGCATTACTGAAATCCTGCCAAAAAAAGTCAAGACTTTACTCTAAATATCTGAAAAATCCCAATGATTCTAATAAAGCCATTTTTGTTAAATATCGGAATAAATTCAAACAAATTAGAAAACATGCTGAAAAAATGTACTATACAGACAGATTCCAGAAATGTGAAAATGATCTTAAAAAACTTGGAAAACTATTAGGCTTTTATTAACTAATAACGATAATATTCCCACCCCTGACACATTCAAAATAGACGGAGCAGATGTCTCTAATAGACTAGAAGTTGCTAATAAATTCAATGATTACTTTGTAAACATTGGTCCGACGTTAGCTGCCAAAATTGGTGAAAACTCAGAAGCATTTGAAACATTCTTAAAGGACTCGCAGAGTTCTTCTTTCGGACTTTTTCCTACCAGCAAGCATGAAGTGATTGATGTTGCAAAACAATTAAGAACAACTTACAGTTCGGGTATGGACGATATTAATCCTAGTGTTGCAAAAGCCACAATTCAGCTTATTGCCGAACCTCTGGCTCAAATTATAAATAGTTCATTTTTTACTGGCATCATCCCACCAGAAATAAAAATGGCTAAAGTCATACCTCTGTATAAATCAGGTGAAAGACACAAAATAAATAACTATCGACCCATCTCTATACTTCCATTTTTTTCCAAATTCTTTGAAAGGATCATGTATAACAGATTGATGGATTATTTCCTTAAAATGAATGTACTATCACCTAATCAATACGGCTTCCAAAAACAACATTCCACATATATGGCACTCCTGGAAATACAATGTAAAATCTTAGAATCTATGGATAACCGAGAACTTTCTCTAGGAATATTTTTTGATCTATCCAAGGCCTTTGATACTGTAAACCACAAAATTTTATTAAAAAAACTTGAACACTATGGTATCAGAGGTGTAAGTAAGGCATGGATTTCTGATTTTCTTCACAACAGATCACAACATGTTTATTTTAAAGGTCATTTATCTGTTGGTAAACCCATCAGTTGTGGCGTACCTCAGGGTTCAATTCTGGGGCCATTATTATTTCTAATATATGTAAATGACCTGACGACTACTTCCAAAGTGTTTCACTATATATTGTTTGCTGATGACACGAATGCCTTTATATCTGATAAGTCAATAGAATCATTGTTTGAAAGAGCTAATCGTGAGCTCATCACCATTTCTTCCTGGTTTAGAGCTAACAAATTATCGCTTAATATTGATAAAACAAACTTTATTCTTTTTGGATCCCGCCGTAAACTAACGCCAGTGTGTGATTACAGATTGACAATGGATGGTCAAATGATTATGCCGACTGAATCGTGTAAATTTTTAGGTGTGTATCTGGACCAGCACCTCACCTGGAAAGAACACATTAAGCAGATATCTAAAAAAATAGCAAAAAATATTAGCGTGCTATCAAGAATCCGTCACTGTCTCTCTCAAGCTACATTACAAGGCTTATACTATTCCTTAATTTTTCCATACTTGTCATATTGTAACATTTGCTGGGCCTCAACTTATAGTTTTTATTTAAAAAAATTGGAGAGTTTGCAAAAACGTGCCATTCGAACTATTTTCTTATTATGCTGGTCTGTCAGTACCAAACCAATTTTTCGAACCTATAACATACTACGATTATCAGATATATATAAGTTTCAAATCAGTTTGTTCATGTTTCGCTATCATCACAAATTGTTGCCTAGGACATTTGATGGTTATTTTTGTCAGGGAATTGCTGTACATAACCATTTCACTAGAACTCTGTTACACTACCGCACCGATGTTGCACATACTAGGATGAAATTATTTTCGATTAAATGTTCTGGCCCTATGATATGGAATAACCTCCCAAAATATATTACACTTATACCCACCATTAACATGTTTAAGAAAAAATTAAAAGACTGTTTAATCTCTGTTTACTAGATTTAAACAATTGGTCATAATTTGTTTTTTTCTTGTTTTTTGTTTTGTTTTGAAATCTGTGTGTCATTTCATTTCAGTTTGCTTTCGTTTCATGTGTAAGATGTTGTGCTTTGCACTGTTTTTTTTTTACAATAGCCAAATGTTATTGAGAAAGGAAGGGTCAATCCAGCCTCAGCGGGTCCATACGACCTTTTTGGATTGACCCTTTGACTTATGCACCGATCACTCGAAAGTCATTGAATTTGTACTGATTACTGCTCTTTTGTACGTGTTTGATGCTTTGTCAATAAACGGCTTACTGGTACGTTAGCGTTCAGATAGGCAACCGTATGACGTGAACGATGCGCCGGCGGGACAACGTTTGCGACCACAGTTGCGCTGTTAGACGTTCCCGTGGCATCAATTTATTTAATCAATCGATGTAGATCATATTTATTCCATTTTCTAAAAGGGAGTTCTATCAACATCTGATGTGCATTGTATTCTTTTTCTACTCTTAAGATTCTGATTAAAATTCTATCCTCTTCCGTGAGCGGCGCCATGATATGTTCATTATTTACATTCAAAATTGAGAGGTGTGCGCCGCACCAAACTTTTATTTAAACGGTGCCGTATATCAGCGCAAGATTTGACACAGTAGTAGAATGGATAATTACCTTCAATTTAGTATATTGATCACGATGTTAGGATAAAAAGTGCTAACGTTATAAGACGTCAAAGTTGTTGCATTTATATTGGCCCACCCTGTATATAAATAAAAATGAAACTTTCCAATAGTTCGTAATTTTATTTCGAGAAAAGTTACGCACCGATTGTTTTGAAAATTTACCGAAACCTTCCATTCCAATAGGACCGTGTCTTAAGATTTTTCACGAAAAAATTCAATCTTTTCCACAAAAAGTGAACTTTGCAATCCGTTCGACCGCCATTTGCAAATTCAACAAAACCACAGGGTTGCCAGATTTCCGAAACGTTTTGTTCCGGAATCACGTTGTAAAGGCGCCCAAAAGTCGCGAGATTTACGAAACGCGAAATCACGTTGGGGAGGGGAGGGGGAGTGGAGGGGGAGGGGAGGGGGCGAGGGTGGACGGGGGAGGGGAGGGGAGGGGGAGTTTAGGTAGGGAGGGATGGTTGGACGCTCTTTTCAGCCACAGCAACGCGTGGCCGGGTACAGCTAGTTATATATATATATATTATCATTGGCCGTGTATCCTTCAGGTAGAAGTACCATTGGCCCTGTGTCCTTAATCCTCAGCTGTAGATTAACAGATTCACATTAATTAGGTGCAACATAATAATAAGTATAGCCTATGCAAAGATATTAGAGTCGTAGACTCACATATCTTTGGCCTATGTATCCTACCATGCGCCGACTGCAGCTGCTGTCAATTCGTCTTAACTTTTTCTTAATGCGATCTCGAGACTGACTCGGGACAAACTCTGATCGTTTTTTTCTTGCATCATTAACATCAATAATAATACATTGCTTCACTGTCATAGTCTGATTCTGATTCAGATTCAGATTCTGATTCATTTGTATGTGGTCCAGAGAATACGAATCCATCGTTGACTCTTTGATGGTCGCCGGTGTCACGAAATAAAGTCTGCCCCCGATACAAAGTCTCCCCCCGAAACAGAGTCTCCCCCTGGCTGAAAATCTGTTTTGGAAGACATTTTTCTGGTGTAAAAGTACAGGGTGGGCCAATAGGAATGCAACAACTTTGACGCCTTATAACTTAAGCAATTTTTATCTGAGCGTCTTGTCCTATATATCAGATTGAACATAATTATCCATTTTATCAATCTGCAAAATATCTAAGAGATACTATTACAACTTTTTGAGATAATGCTATTAATGTTTGATGTCCCTTTTTTGCCATAAAACCAAAAGTCTTAAACTTAATATGTCAATGACTCAATTCTAAACAATCACTAGTTCTAACAATTAATATCAATTCATATCTTGAGTGAATTTTTCATAAGTCAAACAAATATTCAATATGTCCACCACGTGCTATAATGACAGCATGGACACGAGACGACCATTGATCGATGGCTGAGTCCACCAGTGCTCGGGTTATTTCAACCCAGCAGTAAACATTCAATTTTTTCAAATGTTCAACGTCACGTATCGGTTCACGATAGCCAGTTGCTGAAGACAATCTCAGATCGAATAGTCAACCGGGTTTAAATCCGGATTGTTCGGTGGCCAGTTCTCCGGTTCAATAAACTCTGGTACGTTAGCGCTCAGATAGGCAACCGTATGACGTGAACGATGCGCCGGCGGGAGAACGTTTGCGACCACAGTTGCGGCTGTTAGACGTTCCCGTGGCATCAATTTGTTTAATAAATCGATGTAGAGCATATTTATTCCATTTTCTAGAAGGGAATTCTATCAACATCTGGTGTGCTTTGTATTCGTTTTCTACTCTTAAGATTCTGATTAAAATTCTATTCTCTTCCGTGAGCGGCGCCATGATGTTCATTATTTACATTCAAAATTGAGAGGTGTGCGTCGCACCAATATTTTTTTTAAACGGTGCCGTATATCAGCGCAAGAATTTACACAGTAGTAGAATGGATAATTACCTTCAATTTAGTATATTGATTACGATGTTCGGATACAAATTGTTCAAGTTATAAGGCGTCAAAGTTGTTGCATTCCTATTGGCCCACCCTGTATATACAGGATGGGCCAAAAAAGTGAGAACATCGCGTAAAAAGTAGTATAATTGCATCAAAACTTGTTTCACGGTATCCATAATAGCTTAAATTGTTTACTCATTCACTAACTTACCCATTTAGCTATATATGATGTCTTTACTTCGACGTATTGTTAGCAAAATTTACACCTCAAAACGTACAAGCGTGTGATCGAACAGAAGCGCAATGAAAATGTCACTTTGAAACGCTTGCAACGCAGTCGGCAGCTACTTGAGCGGTTTCCTAATGAGAGAAGTGTACGAAGCATCTGGCTTACAGACGAAAAGACATTCACCGATGTCACTCCAATTAATTGTTTATTCCGTTGAAACAAAGAAAAATATAAGTTCAGGAAAGTCGACTCATACGAGAACGTGACCATTTCAGCCGCGCGGTATCATGCATGGTAGCCAATCAGTTGGTGTGTCTCGAATGGCGAAAACTAATGTTGTGTTCGTTGAACCAGGCGCCAAAGTAAACAGTGAATACTATTGTGGACACATTCTTAGACAAGGTTTGCTGCCTGTAATTCAAGCGATATGTGATCGCCGTAACTGATCATTAGCCTACAGCAGCAAGACGGAGCTCCATTTCACACAGCCAGAATACAATCAACTTTCTTCGTCAGGAGAATGTTAACTTCATCGAGCCAGACATGTGGCCACCGAACAGTTGTGATTTAAACACAGTAGATTATGCCATTATGGGGTGCTTTGCAAGAAAAAGTCTACCTTCGGCGAAAATTTACCACGGTTGAGCAGCTCAAGTTGGCAATAATCGAAGAATGGAGAAATCTGGGGCAGCGCTTTATTGACATGCAGTAGCATAAACGAGTGGCGTCGACGCTTAGAAAAACTGTTTGAGAAGCAAGGAGGACACAACGAACATGATTTCGGATTAGCTAAATACTTGGCAAACAAAAATACATGAAATAAATATAATTAACTGAATTATATTTGTAAATAACTCGTATTCTACAAGATGTTCTCACTTTTTTGGCCCACCCTGTATGCAGTGAGAAAGGAGAAGAGAGAGAGTTACACATACAGGCGCGGTGGTCTAGTGGTGGCGTCGTTGCCTTGGAGCCGGAAGGTCCGAGGTTCGAATCCACCTCCCCGCGTAAGGACCTTGGGCAAGTCCTTCACTTACAATTGCTCAGCGCTTCGGCGTGAAACTCCGATGCAGTGTCCGCTCTGCATCGGGAGCGCCTCTGAGTAGAGAGAGCTTGAAGGGGCGCTATAACAAGTGCACATACAAATACAGACAGCTCCACCGTATCTTCGAGAATTCGTGTTAAAAAACGTGTTATCGTGTTAGCAACGTAAACTAACGGTTTGATATGTTTATATTAATTTATGCGACTGTAGCCGATTTCACGATCAACGGGGGGGGGGGGGGGACTTTGTTTCGTGGACGGAGGAAATATTCTCTCCCCCCCGGAGAATGTATTTCAGAATATAGTCTCCGGGGGACGAATTTATTCTAGAACAGATCCTCCGGGGGAGAATCTATTTCGAAATAAAGTCTCCGGGGGGAGACTTTTAGGGGGAGATTCTGTCACGCGACACCGGCATAACAATAGACTTGATAGATAAGAAGACTTACGCTCGTCTGATGTTCGTTATTTGAGATAAAAAGAAGAAGATTTGAGATAAGAAAAACACATGACATTGTCTATACAGTGAATCTCGATATCGTATAAATCATCTTCTTCTCTCTATCTGCAGATGCACAATCCGTCATTTCTCTTTTATTTTCTATTCGATGTCGATGCTATCGTACCATGTTATTAGCATATAACTGACGTGAAACAGAAAGCCATCCATCTTCAGATGAGAGCTAAACACAATCCTCTTGTAGCGATACATTACACAAAACTTTATTAGGTCTGATCCTCATTAGATAAACTTGACAATGGTGGGCGAAACTGTCAGGGACAGAACACTATGGAGACACTTCATAAGGGTCTCATCGTCAGGAAACTGATGGAAGAGCAGAAAGAAGAAGATAAATTTATATGGCGGCACTGGGTGTTGAAGAAACACAAAAACAGTTTTGGTGATGCAAAACTTTTGATCATCAATGTACAGGACTACGATGTCAGACTATTTGACATACCAGCAACCAGTGTTATTTTTAGTTTCTGAGAATAGAATAAGAATAATAATTATTTTAATTTCGTTCCATGGAACGAAAACTGGAATAAAAAATAATTCTGGAACGAGAATAGAATAGGAATAAAAATTTCAATATTTTTCTGGAACGAGAACGGAATAGAAATAGAAACTTTAAAAAAATTTAATAGTTTTTCGGACTGAAGGCGGCTCCTAATTTGTCACCACGTGGCGCTATGATAGTAGCTTCTCCGTATACTCTATCATTTGTTAACAGTCGCATTCACATTGTCCGCAATTTACTTATCTTATAAATAGGTCAAAAGTCTCGAGACACTGTTTTGTGTGTTACTGTAATCATTCATGTTAGACATAACTATGAGAAGTGGAATTGGAAGTGGAACTAGAAATAAAAATTTTCTGGAACTGGAACTGGAACTAAAATTATTTCTAAATAGGAAGTGGAACTAGAATAAGAACGAAATTTATTTATAAAGAAGAACTAAAACTAGAATAAAAATTACAACAATGGAATAGAATAAGAATAGGAATAAAAATTAATGCTGGAACTAAAATAACACTGCCAGCAACTCAGCTTCGTTCGTCGATCGAAGGCGCTGAACTTCCAAGGTGGAACAACAGAGTTCTCGAAGATACGGTGGAGCTGTCTGTCTGTCTGTCTGTTTGTCTGTCTGTCTGTCTGTCTGTCTGTTTGTCTGTCTGTCTGTCTGTCTGTTTGTCTGTCTGTTTTTCTGTCTGTTTGTCTGTCTGTCTGTCTGTCTGTCTGTTTGTCTGTCTGTCTGTCTGTGTAACTCTCTCTCTCTTCTCCTTTCTCATTGCGTCTCTCTCTCTTTGTCTCTCTATACCTCTGTCTGTCGATATACAATTTATAATACGCGCATAATATTATCTTGTCAGACAGACAAGACAAATCCTTGTGTCTCTCAATCTCGATCTGCATGTATCATTTGTATCATATATATAATTTGTATCATATATATCATTTGTATCATATATATCATTTGTATCATATATATCATTTGTATCATATATATCATTTGTATCATATATATCATTTGTATCATATATATAATTATATATCATATGTATCATTTGTATCATATATGTATCATATATATAATTATATATCATATGTATCATTTTTATCATTTGTATCATTTGTATATCATTTGTATCATATATGTATCATATATATAATTATATATCATATGTATCATTTTTATCATTTGTATCATTTGTATCATATATATAATTATATATCATATGTATCATTTTTATCATTTGTATCATTTGTATCATATATATATAATTATATATCATATGTATCATTTGTATCATATATATAATTATATATCATATGTATCATTTGTATCACATATATATATATATATATCATATGTATCATTTGTATCATATGTATCATTTGTATCACATATATATATATACACCGTGAGTCAAAAAAAGTAAGCCAAATTGTTTTTCATATATCTCTAATGCCTGATAACATATCACGCTAAAATTTTCCAAATATTTAGAGAATTGGACCAAGAATATGATTCAAAAATTTCATGGGATAAAATTGAACGGATAAAAAGATATGAATCTGTAAACTTCATATGCCGAAATTGCCGTTTACAAGCAATTGTTTTGTCAGATTTAATAAAAAGTAAGCTAAACTGTTTTTATTATATCTCCAATGCCAGCTAATTAATCATACTAAAACTTTCCAGATATTTAGATAATTGAACCTAGAATAGGATTCCAAAATATCATGTAATAAATTTGAACGGATAGAAAGATATGAATATTTGAACTTCATCTCCGAAATTTCAGTTTTCAGCAAATCTGTTATGGTGTTCGCTGCAGTTTTGATGACTGATAATTCCCAATTTTGGTCTTCAGTGATCCTGGAGTAAAATTCTACGGAATATAAAGTGTGGAGCGTGCATAATGAAAGACCGAGTCTACCAGACAACAATCCATGATATAAACGATCTGAAGCAACGCTTGTTCGAAGTGTGGGATGGCCTGGACCAGAGGATAATCGACGATGCTGTTGCCTAATGGCGCCTGCGCCTCAAGGCTTGCGTGCAAGCTGAAGGATGACATTTTGAGCATCTTATTTAATTAAATAGTCAAATCATACTGTTGGGGTCATATTGCTAGTTCAATTATCTACATATCTGGAAAATTTTAGAATGATTGATCATCAGGCATTAGAGATATGAGAAAAAGTTTGACTTACATTTTACTGAATCTGACAGAAAATTGCTTGTAAACGGCAATTTCGGCACATGAAGTTTACAGATTCATATCTTTTTATCCGTTCAACTTTATCTCATGAAATTTTGGAATCATATTCTTGGTCCAATTCTCTAAATATTTGGAAAATTTTAGCGTGATATGTTATCAGGCATTAGAGATATATGAAAAACAATTTGGCTTACTTTTTTTGACTCACGGTGTATATATCATATGTATCATTTGTATCCAAAATATCTGACTAATGTTTTACTTTGTCCTCACTCGGCTTCCTCCCACCGTCCACTTCGTTCATCCAACAGATTTGACCTCTTGATTCCTATGTCTAGAACTGCTATGGCTCAGTTTCGATCATTTGTCTCAATTGGTCCTTCTCTTTGGAATGCTCTTTCTCCTTCTGTTCGCTCTACTCTTCTTTCTGGTAGTCTCTCCTCTGCTTTGTCTCTTCTCAAAACCTGTTTCTTCTCGCGGGGCCTTGCGCACTGGGAGCGCCTCTGAACGGTTCACCCTACTAGAGGCGCTTTATAAATGTTTAAATACAATACAATACAATACAATACATATATATCATTTGTATCATATGTATCATATATAAGGCCTACTTTTTCTCTCATTGTGTTTCTTCATCTGACATCTTTCTTCTGAGATGTAAGATCATCCATGCGGCCTACGAACGTGTCTTTATTTACTTGTGTTTTTCTTTCAAATTTTTTATATAGCGCCTCTTTAAGGTAGGCTACTCAGAAGCTGTCCCGGCCCAACCACGGCTAAATAAAACAGTCATTGTCTTAAGGAACAGCGCGGAGTGACCTCTGGAAATTAAGCGCAGTGCAACAGGAAAGTCATTCCAGGTGGTAGGACCAGCAAGAGAGAATGAACGACGCTGTCCGATAGCAATCTACAACCATTCTAAATTGTAGCACCTTACTTAGAACTTAGAACTTAATCCTTCCTGTGCATGCCTGCACATCGGGCGACGCATCTCCTCCACTCGTCTCTATCCATCGCCTCCTCCCATGTCAGCTCCAGGCATCTTAAGTCGTAGCACCAGCAACAGAGAATGAGCGACGCTGTCTGATAGCAATCTACAAGCGGGGAACCAGAAGCTCAGTTTGGTTCGCCGATCGAAGGGTGGATCGACGCTGAACACCCAATGTGGAACAACAGAGTTCTCGAAGATACGGCGCAGTCAAGTCTCTCAATGTGCACCGCCTAACCAACGCACAGACCCTGTATGCAATCCGCTGTTTAGAACGGAGCCAGTGTAAGATATCCCGCATATAAGATGAGACATGGCCATATTTTGGGATATGACCAACAAGTCGCGCCGCAGAGCGGAGGACCCGTTCCAGGCAGCCAATCTGGTGATCCATGATAGAGGGCGCTACAGTAGTCAAGGCGGGAAACTACGAAAGAGTGAACAAGAGTAGAGGCAGCGCTAAAAGACAGAGAGCGTGAGACCACCTTAAGCTGGCACGACAACTGGTAGTAACAGTTTCGGCATAGGCATAGCATGTTTATATTCCGGGTGAAAGTTAGCTCTGGGTGTAAAATAAGACCAAGGTCCCGCACAAAAGGTGAGAAAGTGATCAGAGGCAAGTCTAATGCTTTCATGTCAATTTGTGTTGCAGTACTGTTGTTGACGCGTCTCAAATATAAAACAATTATTGCGTCTTGTTATATGGTTCAGTCGCAAACGGTTAGAGGACATCCTCTAGAGTTTCCATGGCCATACAAATTTCTCGACCGCATCAGCAACGGCGGCAGATGATGCTGGGCAGCGGACATACTATGCCTGGAGATCACCAGCGTAGGATTGACTCAGGATTGCATATGTCAATAAGATTGGCGCAAAATCGTCTGCTGCTGCAGTGTGCAAATAATGATGTACATTAATAATTATATTATTGTTAACGTCTGCTTGCTATTCTTTCTTCGTTCGTCTCAGTCGAATTCTTTCAACAAGACAAGACAAGAACATGTATTATCATCAGATGAGAGAAGAGGAAGAAGACGTTCAGCCAGTCTTGAGTCAGTCGGTCGGTGGGGGCGCCACTAACACCACCACCAGCAGCAGCATCAGCATCTGAGTCCATCATGACGATGACGGAATGTGGTGGTGGGGGAGGGTTGACTGCTGCTCTGTTGCGGACGCTGTACACCTTCTGACTTCGAGGGATCATCACGCCCATCTCAACCCCCATCTCAACCCCCATCTCAACCCCCATCCCAGCCCCCAACCCAGTCCCCATCACCCCCGATCCATCGCATTCGCTCCGTCCCAACCACCACTTCCTGTACAGGCTGTCCATGTATCCGGTGGCTGCGAGTCTGCGCAGTGCGTCGTTCAGTTGGCGCCGAAGGGGGGCGAGGTTGGGTGGCGACTCCTTGCGAACAGCCAGAGCGTATCCACGGTGCATGAGAA